>JAJIYU010006625.1:0-20298 GCA_030144865.1 Tinospora cordifolia
ACACGTGAACGGAGGTCTGGTCAAAAATTGAGGTGTTACAGTATCCATATATACACTCATACAAAAGTAGAAAGTTCAACTTCGTTGACAATATTGAAATACTAAATAAATATAACTTTTTCTTTCCTTTTTCTTTTTTTGTATTTTTTTTTTTTTTTATAAAACAAACATATAAACAATCCTAAAGTCATTCCTAAGCAATGTTCAAGATAGATTTGATTATTTTAAGAATTTGTGGAAAATTCTCTCACCTTGTGATTTGGTTTTCACTCTTCACTTTCCTCAATTTTTGGATTCTCAATCTACCTAAAACTAAAGAATTCTATTAATGTCAAATTTTGGACAAAACAAGCACACAGACAGTTTGAACAGGATAGAGTGTTTATATATATTGTTTAGGTCCATAATAAGAAAACAGGCTTCATGGCTCAAAATTGGCTGCAAAGGATTATTAAGTACTGAGACCGACCTTTAGGTTACAACTCAAACAACAATGGCCTCGTCATTTCTCTCCTAAAGTCATTCCTAAGCAATGTTCAAGATAGATTTGATTATTTCAAGAGTTTGTGGGAAATTCTATCACCTTGTGATTTGGTTTTCACTTTTCCCTTTCGTCAATTTTTGGATTCTCAGCACACAGACTGTTTGAACATACAATAGTTCTTTGTCTCATCACACGACAGGAATCTTCAATCTCATTGGTCACTAAGTGAAAAATTTCAAAAATATGGCATGGCATGGATCTAGCGTAATTGACACATATATGCTTTATATGCTCATGTCGTAAAACTAAATGAATGATCATGATATCTAAATGTAATGTCAGAATTTCAATAATAACTATGTATGTGATATGCCTATAAATGTGCAATTTAGAAGAAGTATGGTACACAATATATAAATATAATAAAAAAGCCCTAAAATTGAATAAGATTTTCGTCAATGTGCACGCCTAAACTTAAATTGTGCCTTGTCTTCAAGAGCACACTTTCACTTTATGCACACACATATGAAGAATAATACGTTGAAACACAAGCATGTGTACACATACTCACAATCAAAAAACCTGCATGGAACAAAAATATGACAAGTATTAGTCGAGTTATTAATTAAAATGCATGCATTGTTTTTTACTAAAATAAAATGTATGCATACCTAAAAAGTTTAATTAAACTATAACAAAAATAGAATGAAATAAATGAAAAATAAAAACTTGTGAGTTGCTTTTCACTAACCGCTATGTTTAACGTCATTAGCTCTACGTGGATATCGGTTAACTGAAGCCCAATTTATTGATCTTTACAAATACTTTGGCTTTGGGCAATTCCTGCTTGATGATGTTAGGTGGCTACTTACATTTTAGCTTTTGGTAATGTGACTACTTCTTAGAAATTTTTAGTGCATGAACTGCATCAATAGGCTCTTAAGTGGCATAGCTCTGCTTTTGGTGTGCTTTTAGTATCGTCCCTTTATCGAATTCAACATCTTTACCCTTAACATTAGGAGGGCAGGGCTTTTCAACATCTATTGTTATGTCAGCTCGCCCCACATTAATTTTCTTACAATCTTGCACTTTAGCAGGTGGCTTCAAAGATCGATATATGTTGAAGACAACTTTGTCTTCATTTACTCATAGGGTGAGCTCTCATTTTTGTACATCAATGAATGTGTGGCCTATAGCTAGGAATGGCCTCCCAAGAATCAGTGGTATCTCCCCATCTTCTTCATATCTAGTACCACAAAGTCAACTGGAAAGATAAATTTATCAACCTTAATGAACACATCTTCAATAATCCCTTTTGAATAGGTGATAGATCTGTCTACAAGTTAGAGAATGATAGTTGTGGGCTTGATTTCAGATAGGCCCAACTGTCTGTATAGTGATAGTGGCATGAGAATTATACTTGCTCCCAAGCCACAAAGAGCTTTTTAATTAGTTGCTTTGCCTATAGGGCAAGGAAGAATGAAACTTTTCGAATCTTTCAGCTTTTGAAGAAATTTTCTTTGAAGGATAATGCTACACTCTTCAGTAAGCTTCACTGTTAGTTGCATTGCATACTTACTATTTTATATGTATTTTATATATGTTTTGTATGGGTTAGATAGGAATTAGGATATATTTGTTTATAATTAGATATATAAGCATTTATATTAACATTGCATTTTTTTTAGTATTTAAAAAATTTAAACACTATTTTCATTGCTTTTATGTGTGATATAATGTTCGAGAAAAGTTTCTAGTGGTTTACCTAGATACAAGTTAAATAGATGAAGATAGACAAGTAAACACCAAGGAAAGAAAGTGAAAATAAAGGTAGAAGATAGCTAAAACATGTGAATCTTCGCACATGAAACAAGTCCAAGCAAATGGCCCAACATTACAAGCCAATAACTAGGAAGGAGCAGTCCAAATGAGGATCCAACCCAAAAGTGTCTAAGCGCAAACATTCAAGGCCCATTTGTTTCACACAACAAGCTATAAATCAAAGAGAACGAGAATGAGTGTCAAGACCGTGGTCCACCCAGCCATGACTGCAGTCCTACGATTGAGGTTGGCACAATTGCAAGTTGAAATTTGGATTGTGGATGACACCATATTACTGCAGTCTTGTACCGTAATTTTGCGATTAGGGTTGTTAAATTAATGTATTGTGTTAGTGTCTTACGAGAAAAACTATAAATAACCTCTTGTATTAGGTTTTTCATTATTTAGTTGCTAGTTTTATTTATATTGACAACCAATAAGAGCAGAGAAACCAAAACAAGGGAAAAGAACACGAAAAATGAGATTAGAATTCTAGAATGATTTTATATTTATTCAATTCTTTGATTTGTGATTTGTTTACTATGTCTGGCTAAGTTCTATTGATTTCTAGGATGTAATTTAGATTGTAGGACTCTTTGATCTTTGTTTTAATTAATTTATATTGAGGTATTATTTTATATTTTATGTTCTTAATACTATTTATTGATTGGCCACCGATAAACTGATCTCAAATTATTGAACTAACTCGAGAGAGAGAGGTTCAACAATTTAATAATCAGAGTATAGACCTAGAAGAATCAATTGACTTAGAGGTTGTTGATTCTATAGGAGGTTGCACGTGATTACTATGTTTATTGCATTGGTTTGTTATCTGTATGCATATAGAGAGGGTATTAGGGAAGAAACTAATAGGTATCAAGGCTCCTTGAGAGAAGGTTTTGATGACTAGTGCTATAACCTACAAACACAAAATTTAGATTAATTAAATTAAAGATTAAAGGTGAATACATGATATCTTACTATCCTCGTGTCGGGACCCCTTCCCTAAGACGAAGGGCGAACAGACTGGCACAGTATCCCGACAATGCTACCCGCAAGCCGAGCTTGTCAAGACACTATTAAGCCTCATCTTTCTACACCACACCACACACTATCAAAGTAATCATAGGAAATGCAGAAGAAATTTAAAACACAAACACCAATAAGACTTGATATTTATCAAAATGGGTCATTTAACATGCATAACAATGGGAGTGACTAATCTAGTATATGTACAAGCTTTCTTCACCCCTATACATAGTTTCTAGCCCTCAAAACACAAAAAGTATGAAGAAAACCTACCAAAAGAGTAAGAGAGTGCAGCTCTACGCGATGACTACTACCTTACCCTTATCCGCGGCGGAAGAACCTGAAAAGTTATAGTGAGCCTAATTGTCCACGGCGGCTCAGTGACTAATGCAGTCTAATTCAAAACTTAAAACAAGTATCCCACATATAAAACATGTGCCATGAATGCATGAGCAATAACATTATACAGGTGAATGCAACAGTAAATACAATTTAAATCCATAATGTAGTTGTGCACCTCCATTAAAAAATAGCTAAATAATGAAAACATTCGCCGAGGCTCGCAAGCTCTCCGAAGCGACTAAAAATCACTCGTGCGGGTTGCAGACAGTTAGGCACATCGTGTCGACTTCGATTAAGTCTTATTGTCGTTGCCATCATCGTAACGACCAATTAGGACTTATTACCGTTGCCTTATTATGACGACCCGATTAGGTCTTATTGTCGTTGCCATCATCGTAGGCCCATAGAACCCCCTCAGCGGGCACTTTGTGCTAGGTGATCACCTCTCGGGGTCGTATGAGAGACCAAAACAACTCACCCTAACCCTGTACTCTCGGATCTCGAGGCTCGGTGCACTTTTCATTTAAAACCCATTTAAAAGAATGCAGATTCATCACAATATGTAATCTTATTTTCATAATGCACAGAATAACAAGCTCTAAGAAGATGAGTTAGAAAACATTACTCACAGGGATGCTCCGATCGCGACCGGTCGCGTCCCGCTAGTATTTGGTCCTACGAAATTGATGTAACTTCTTAATGTTAACATGAAACTTGGCTCACTCTAACTCTACATCTTTGGTCAATCAATGGATTGGTCTAGTCAAGGATTGTCCATCTATGTTAGTTCAACTTGCCTTAGTTGCTAAGTCAATTTGATTGACCGCGGTCAATCTTGGTCAACCCTAGTCAACTCATCATTTGCTGACCTAGCTGGTCAATAGAGTCACACAGGGTTAATTTTGTCTTCATGGGGTCAATTAGGCCAAAAAGGGGTCAATATTCTCAATTCCCATGACTTAGGCACAACATTAGCCTATGGCCCTATCTGCGCAACTATTTTCCCGATTTTTCTGCGGGCAATCCGTATGTCGGATTCGTGCCAAACTTTGCAAAACTACTCTAGACTTCCTAAAGTTTTTCCAAAATTTTGAATCGCAATTTTTAGACATCATTTACTAGGGTTTCTAGGTATAACAATAGAGACTGTACAGATCCCGTATACTCTGTGATAGGCAGTGACTGTTTGCTGAATTGACCCACCTATTCACATCAGAATGCTCTAAAATTTGGTAGGCAACTTTGAGACATACTCAGGGATTGTTTGCCTGAATTGACCTACCTATCCATATCAAGGTTTGATCAGTTAATTTCATCTCAGAATTTTCAACCAGATTGCAAGAAATTTCTGGGTTCATAGTTTCTACTATCATCCTAGCATTATTTCCCCCTATTAAATCACAATTCCATGGTTTATTTCTTGTGTCTAATTGCAGTATACAGATCATAACACATCCATTAATAAAAAATACTTCGAATCAGTAACATCCAATGTCAAATTCATGTCTATATTTCCATTAATTTCTCTGCTGTATTTTAAAGAACACAAGAAATATGTTCTACCACTCTACAATCATGGCATATTTGTAAGTATAACAAAACACAATCACAAAGGCTCAAGATCAGATCTTTATACCTTTTTGAAACCTCTACTATGGGGTCTAAAATGCCTCTGGTTCTAGTCCTAATAGGTGCCTTTAGGTGTCCCAAATATAGCTCTGATTTTGGTCTCGAACTGTTTCTATCAGCACTATTGCAACAGTAAGTCTAACAATTAACAACAATAGCTTACAAAACATATTAAACGTTCCAATACCCAATTCCTACCACTTGGACACTTGAATGCACATGATAAGGAGGTAGGATGATGGATTTTACCTCAGGGTCGAGCCTAGAATGGTTCAAGAGTGAGCTTTTTCAAAGTTGCTCCAACTGTCTCTGTTACACAGCTGTAATAGTGAGTAAGTAACCAACTTTAGTGGTTTGAAAATCATGTGTAAAGCCCTAGTTTTTGTTCTCTAACACTTGGAGGTTAAAATACAAATGAAAATGAAGAGGGTGGACAGTTCTCCAAAAAGGGCTTGAAATAGCCTAGGATTAGAAGCTCCAAGAAGGCTCCAACACAAGCTTCTCTAGTTTTCTGGGTTTAAATAGTGTGAATAACACTTTTTCTTGATAATTTCTGCTTCAGATGGCTCCAAGATTGGGCAAACTACTTGTGGAACTTTGTAGGTGGTGGTATTAGCTTCAAAACAAGCTATAGATCACTAGATTCGGCCAAAAAATGAAGAAGATTTGAGCTTGTGAACAGGGCTAAGTTGCTGAAATTTTTTCTGGGTTTGAGCTCAAGGAGGAGTTTTGTTGCATGGGAGAAGCTTGCATGGCAAGGATGGGTGACATGTGGCCATCTAGGTGGCTTCCAACCTCACATGTTGGCTGCCTAGTTAGCAGTGCCTATTGGCCACAATGGAGGCCATGAGTTGATGGCAAAACCATGGATTGCCATGGTTTCTTGCTGAAATTTGATGGAAAATCCTCCAAAAATTGGCCAAAATTCATCAAAAATCTGGATATATTCACACAAAAGGACAAAACAAGGGGGCAAAAAGGGTTGGACCCCCTCTGCTGGGCGCATGGGCCAGCCAGGCGGACAGGCCAGCCCATGCACCTGGGCCAGAGCCCGCGCTCTTCTGGCGGCCTAGGACGGGCCATGGGCCCGTGCACTGAATTTTTGTTTTTTTTTTGGTTATTTTTTTTCTTTATATACATGCACCCCATCCTACATAGAAACCAGAGGTACAACATCCTCCTGAACTCGCGTCCTGACCAAACAAGTGTGCGTTCAATCACGTTATCAGTCTCTAACCTATGCTCTAATGTCTTTTAATTTAGACTCACTGTGCCTCCAAGGCATCACCCGATTAGTTCAAACTTTGTCCAAACTGTTTCCAATAAAAACCATTTTCCAGTGAAAATCAAAATCCAGTGAAAATCATTAAAAATCATTTCTAGCCCAGCGAGCTACTAACTAAGCTTTGATACCATATTTGTAACACCCTGGCCTCAGGTCCGGACTCCCCGGAATGGAGATCATCGGGTTACCATCTCCTGATGACCGGAATGCTACCTTTTTGCTATCTCTCTTAAATAAAATAAATGAAACAGTTTCCAAAATAGTGAGCCCATATTTATCAAAATATAAAAACACAGTCCATCGACAAATACATCATCAAAACATGAAAATAAGTAGTTAGATTACATTTCCAGTGTTATACAAAAGAAGAACAAATATTTTGTTCCAAAATTACATCAAAATCATTTTAACATAACGTTTCAAAAGAAACTTTAAACCCATCCTTGAATGTCTCCACTGTTAGAAAGTAGTCACTATACAATAGACCTGTGAAAACCTGAAAATAGAGTAACATGGTGAGCTCAAAGGCCCAGTGAGTCAATCCTATACATCTCTAGCATTATACAAGATCAAACTCAAAACATACACACACTTCCACACATTAGGCGTTTCACACATTAAATTGTTTGTTGTAACATAAACCGGAAGAGTTGGTTAGACTCCCAATATTCCTTTGTGGTTCAGGATGGAAATGAGTGCATGCAATTTGGCCAGAAACAAAAATTCAAGAACATCAACATTCCAAAGATAAGTAACGCTCTGCAGCCTATTACTTATCCCCATGCACGCCCTGCGACTTGTACATGTGAATCACAGTCTAAGGAACAGTAATGCTATGCAGCCAATTACTAAGGTAACGCTATGCAGCCTGTTACCAAATCCCGAAGACAAATCAAGTGTCGAGCAAAATCTAAGGAAAGGAATGCCGTGCGGCCTATTCATTTTTATTCCCAAGATATCATAGTCAAAGGTAAGGAACGCTATGCAACCTATTCCTTATGATTCCCAAGACAATAAAATTTGCTATCGACACTAAGGGTCAGGAATATTTATGACACTCTGCAGCCTGTCGTACCGGTGTGTGGAATTCTTTTTTAGCCATTAATCTTAATTTAGTGAAGCAATCATGCTTTCAAGCCAAACACATTCATTCAACATGATATCAGAAATAAATAAATGAAATATCACATGAGCGGTAAATCTTAATAGAAATCATGCATAATGGTAAATCATTCGGTACTTCAACAATTGCAACCAACCATTCAATTTCAACAATATCAACATTCAGCTAATATAATTCCTATACTAGCAACAATCATGTCTCAAGCATGATTCCCGCATAATACTAAAGAGTAAGGATATCCCTCTCACCTAAGTATTTCGGGATTCCTTTCAACTTTCTTATCATAATAGATTGTCTTTAAGATGCACTCACTTGACAGTTACTCTACCAAAACTTCAATTCACCTCACTTCCTTTCACAGAAAGCATGCTACCAGATTTCAATTCTTTAGGCGCCAATAAATCCGAGATTCCATAAAAATAATAGTAAAAATTTAATATTCAATTGCTTTGGGACTTTATATAAGGAAAGGATTCAAATTTACTTCAGCTAACAGGGTTCTCTCATAACATAATTCCTTCATTCACCCTTAAAGCTGGAGTATTTGAATCTTTAGATTTAAGCAAACAGTGAGTGAGAGAATAGTTTAATAGGGGGACTTAGATTCTAACCTTAAATCTTCAATCTCTGGTTCACCTTACTTCAGAGCACTTCTCCTAGCTTTCAAAGTCATTTCTCCCTCGTCTAGAACGAACTGGAAGTGAATATGACAAGCTCAAGTCGGTCATTTTATTTATATATCGCACATGGACCGCGGTCGGCAAATAAGAACCTCGGTCGGTGATTGATTTCTCTCGAAATTTTCAGTTTCCTCGACTGCGGACCGCGGTTGGCCATTTACGAATCGCGGTCGGCAGAATGAATCCACTATTCACAAGTGGTTTCTCAACTGCGGACTGCGGTTGGCCATTTACGGACCGCGGTCGGCAGAATGAGCCTACTATTCTTAAATGGTTTTCCTGCACTATTTTCGCCGACAAACCACA
This sequence comes from Tinospora cordifolia, assembly GCA_030144865.1. Classification (NCBI taxonomy): domain Eukaryota; kingdom Viridiplantae; phylum Streptophyta; class Magnoliopsida; order Ranunculales; family Menispermaceae; genus Tinospora; species Tinospora cordifolia. Next base: position 8,700 of record JAJIYU010006625.1, read on the forward strand.
ATCTTTCGAACCTCTTTCCTATTTTTTATTATTTTTGAGTTTCTAAGCCATAAAAATGAGTTTATATGATTTTATTTTCATTTAATACATACATGGACATTCGAAACATGTTTTCTTTTAAAACTTTCCTATTTAATTAAATTTCTTAAATTAATTATCGATGTGGACGCGTTAAAATGTTTTGGGTTATTACAGTGGGCACAAATCGCAAGGATTGGGCACTTAAACTTGATGCACTATGGGCCTACATGGCAACATTCAAAACTCCTATTAGCATGTTCCCTTATTAGCTCGTGTATGGAAAATTATGCCATCTACCATGTGAGCTGGAGCACTATGCTTTTTGGGCAGTGAGAAAGCTAAACTAAGATGCTAAAACATGTGGCAAGAATTGACTACTTCAGATTATAGAGCTAGATGAATTATGGTGGGAAGCTTTTGAGAATAACTATATTTACAAAGAAAGAACCAAGAAATGGCACGACCAGTTGATCGAGAAGAAAGAATTTCAACCAGGCCAACAAGTACTCTTGTTCAATTCACGCTTGTAGTTATTTCTCAAAAAACTCAAGTCCTGTTGGTTTGGTCCGTTTCTTGTCACACAAGTATTCCTATATGTTGCTGTTGGATTGCAAAGCTTAGTGGATAAGACACATTTCAAGGTCAACGGTCAACGACTAAAGAATTTTTATGGTGGAACTCAGAGGAGTAGGAAAACTGTGAAGCTAAAAGATTAATATTTTGTATCTATGTCGATCTAGCGACGTTAAACTTAGCGCTCAGTGGGAGGTAACCCACTTGCTCTTTTCTCATCTATTTATTTTGTTACATGATTGCATCTTAGTTTCATGTTCATTTATTCGCATGCATTTTAGTTTAAATTCTATTATTTATTGGCACAACTTTTAGCTTATTATTTTTGTGTTAGCATGCATTTAAGTAATTAGGAGTCATATATATATATATAGCATGCACAGTACTGCACCAGGACTGTAGTACCCCCGTGAAAGATTACAGTCCCGCGATACTGCACTCCTTACAAAAGTGCAACCCGAGCTTAGTTTTTTGCATTTTCACCTAGTGCTTGCTGCATTTTGCCCAATTTCTTCTTCTTTTCTCTTTGTTCTAGCTTACATAACAACAATTTTCTAGAATCGTGTAAGTATCATAACCTATTCAACTTAGTTTTCTTTATGATTTATCGTTGTTCATGTGTGTTGGTGTGATGTGATTTGTGTGATTTCTAACAATTACCCCTTCACGGATTGATTACTGAAAACTCTTGTTACTCATGTCCGCACATATTTGATGAAATGCCTAAATGAATTGTTGCATGTAATACTCTCTTGTTTGCTCACGTTTTGCTGCACATTACTGTGTGTTTTGATTTATTCATGACGTGTATGCATGTTAGACCATTTTGCATTGCATTTGAATGTCTACTATGCACTTATTCCAGCCGTATTCATGTTATATTCATTGCTGAAATTACTCATTCATATGTTATTCATGAACATTCATGTGCATTGCATTTTGATCAATCAAGTATGTGCATTGCATTTTGATCAATCAAGTGTGTGCTTAAATTCTTCATTGAGCTTTGTTTTCTTGAGCATGGCATGACCATTACCTATGCCCAATTGCTGCTAGTCTTATGCCTTAATTATGATGGGATGCATTGTTTTTTAATTTTGATTAATGTCTTTTGCTGCCGCTTGAGCCTAATGACACAATTTCCTTAAATAATATGCTGCATTCCTATGTTCCTATGATTCAAATGTGTTTGGATTGTTTATTATTTTATGATTTTATGCCACCACGTACAAGGAACTCTACTGCTAGGCCTTGACGAGTGCCATGGCTAGTGACACCTAAAGATCACGACCATTTTAAATCAGTCGAAGTTGAGAAAAAGTTTGAATATATAAGAACTTTTTGGCAACCAATTCCTAAGTAGGGCATCTTTATTACTAATGACGAATGGCAGCTAGGCATCAACAACACGGTAGCATTGAGACACTGGGAATTCTTCGTACACCCGCCTACCACCCCTACAATATCTATTGTGCAAGAGTTCTATGCTAATGCTTACGAGCGTGATGGCTTGCAAGTTTGGGTAAGAGGCTAATGGGTTTCTTTTGATGTTGATTCCATTAATGATCTCTATGGTTTTAAGGTCCCTAACGATGTTTCTAAGTATATGAATGATAAATTTGACCTTGAGGAAGTGTTGAAGACTTTATGTAGGGAAGGAACTTCTTAGAAATGCATGAATGGGTGCCCAATCAGTTTATCTAAGAGTTCATTCATAGCTGTTGCCAAGGTATGGCTATATTTTGTCTGTGCAAACTTAATTCCTACTATAACACCCCAATTTTCAATCGGACCTCCATTCACGTTTTATTTTACGTGTAGATCGTTGTCTGTTGAGAATCGAGATGCTACTTGAAAATTTTCTTTTGTCAAAATCTTTTTTCTTCAATGTTCAATTCATAACCATTAGTTCTCAATTCAATGTCTGGACAATTTTCTTATACAAAACAAAAGAATCAACAAAATTTTCCAATACATTCACCGGATTTTTCAAGATAATTCATAAACAATGCAGCGGAATAACTTTAAAGACTATTAATAAAACCAAAATTGTCAAACAAGAAAAGTTATTTAAAGATAAAACATTCTAAAGTTAAAACCAGCGTAAATATAGTAAAATAATCTAGTATAATACATAAAATATGACCTCCAAGTCTCCTATTCTGGACAACCTTCCCATGAGGTGTCCAATCAAGGTGTGAGTCTCCAAATGTAAGCCACAATACTCTACGTTAAGATGTACCTAAAATATGAATTGGGAGTGAGCTCAAAAGCCCAATGGATCGATCCTACACATCACATGCATTATACAGACCCAATCCAAAACATTACAAACACTTTTAAACATTATGCGTACAAACATTCATTTGTTTTGGTCGAAGTCTAAGATCGAAAGAGGGTTGAGATGCCTCTCGGTATTCCCTGTGATCCAATCCAATCTCAGAGGTTCCAATAACCATCTAAAATCAATCGACACTCACATAACAGCCTAAGAGAGTGTACTTACCATGGCATCGTACTGTCTCCCAAAAACTTTGAATTGTCACAGTCAGCTCCGGTTAGGAATACCTATGATCCGCCTTATAGTTTGACAATCTCAAGCAATGATATACAGGAGATGTCACCTTGATCCGCTTCAGGCTCGACAATCGCACTGATACGTGAATTCTTAATAAAGCATCGTCTTATTTTAGTTTTTCAAACAATCGAACACATATCAAGCATCATACAATTCACTAGAAAAATAAGTTAAACTATGCATACAAGTTAACATGACAAGATGCATGAATAAACAATAAGATTTTGATACATATGTTCCTAGTTATTCATGCTATATTTGAATAAATCCAAATGCAGGACCATGTCATAAGCATGAATTAAATAACTTATCATACATCACATATCATCCACAGAGACCAAATAAGTTCAATCAATTTCCTAATAAAATTTTAATAACCTAGAACTATTCAATCAAATGCTTTGAATCTTAAATCCATATAATACATATGAGCAAGGAAGTCACGCCCACCTGATTCTGCCGTTCCTCAGGGCGACCTTGCCTTCCTTTGAATAATTCGACATTATAGCATTGTCAAATTTGAAATTTAACAATAAATAAAATCTTCTAAGTTTCTACTTCATATTCAATCTAGTCTAAGGCATTCTCAAACTTAAATAGTTTTTAAATTAATTATAAGGTTTAAATATCAACTTCAACCAATTTCGAGTTATTCCTACATTTTTAGAATTTTATATAATTAAGATAAAACAATTTTAAGTTTTTCAAATCTCTTAATCTGCCATTACTTTTTATGTTTATATCGTAGGAAAATAGTAATTCTTTTAACTTAAACTTTTAATTTAAAACTAAAATTATCGTAATTATATTTCAAGCTTCTACAATTCGTTTACTTTTAATTAGATTTATAATAACTTAATCTTTGAAATTTAAATAATTTATTAATATCATAATTAATTTAATTACGAACAAAATAAGACTTCTAAATGTTACACCTTCAGTTTCAAGGCCTAAAACTTTATTCTTTTCTTATAAAAGATTTTAAACTCTTAAAAAGTTTATTTTTCGTCTTTTCAACTAATTGGATTGTTACATTTTTAAACTTTTAATATTGAATAAAATTATTGATGTGTTGAAGAATCATTTTTCAAATCTTAACTTAAAAGATTAATTTATTTAATTTGTATTAAATCAACCTATCCTCATGTTCAATAATTAATAACTAACTAATATTAAATTTATTCAATTCAAATTATTAAAGAAATATTCTGAACTAATTTTCATCTATTTATTTTCTCTTAGGTCTCATTCCAATGGAGACCCAAAAGAAAAGTTAGAAAGCTTGTAAGAAATACATACATGATGATGGTGTTTACTAAGTGAGAAAATCTTTCAAATAGGAACCTAACCAGTGAGTCAACAACACATATACGTTATCACATTATCTTAAGTAAACAACAATAGATCAGATAGTAACGAACCTGATGAATTAGGTCTTTGGATTCCAAAACCTCCTTACTCTGCCAACTCCTCATTCATCACCTTTTTCAATGGCGTGTGAACATCCTCAAATGTGTCGCATGGAGAATTGAGGAGAAATCCATCTTCTTTCTGCATGCTTTTCCTCATCCGGCTATAACAGAAATCACAACCACTTCTTCATTCCCTTCATCTCGGTCTAGAACAGAGCAATCAAATTTGCTCTATTCTTCGTTCCTCTTCTTTCTCTATTGACAGCTACTTCGATCTACTCCTTCCCAACTCCACACATCCAAAACACACAAACAGCAGCACAACTTCAATAACGCCTCACCCTGTGATCAACACCACAGACCAGATACTTAACCGCTCCATGCACCAACATTCCCCCACGCTTCACTGTTTCATGCCTCACAACCCAGTTCACCTTCTTCATCATCATGGACCAGCAATCATAACCAACCACACCCTGCAGCAGTAGCTGAAGATTTAAATTAAATTTTTCAGATTTCTCTCTTCCTTATTCTCTCAAACAACTCCCAAAATAGCATTTAAATTTCAGACATTCGAATATTCATCCATGTTTCATTTTTGAAAGCTTCAACCCAGAAAATCTGAGTTTGAATTTTTTGTTGTTTCCAGCTTGTGTTCTCACATTCCAGTTGCGAACACCGATCGAACTCAAACCCCAAATCAAATCATTCATTTTCTTCATTTTCTGTTTTCAACACTCTTCTTCTTTCGGTAGCAGTAGTAGCGGCATTAATAGCAACAACAATGGCAGCCACAGCTTCTTCTTCATACCAGATTTTCTCTTCCATCAGTTCGTCCAACATAGCAACAGAGTCTTCATCTCCCAACACAGAGTGTCATCAGTAATATGTTCGGCCAGCAGCTGTTTCATCCATTCTTCTTCCCTTGTTTTCCGTTCTGATCTTCTTCTTCTTCACACCGAGTATGCAGCAAAGCTACTGCTCCTTTGTTTTCGTTTCCCATCACGATCCTGCAACAACAACTCCAAGCAGCAGCCTGTTTCCTTCTTCACGATTCTGCAACAACCGCCCGAAGTAGTAGCAGCCATAGACCACTAGTTTTTCCTTCCTCTGCTCGTCATACTCAACTCATGCGTCTCACAGCCAACATCATCAACTGCTTCTTCATTCTGCAGCAGAAACATCAACAGCTCGGGTCGCAGCAGCAATCCATCCACAGCACAGAGCACCGTTGCTCTGGTTTCTCTTCTTCCCTCTGTTCATGCAATGGTAGTCCCAAGTAGCAGCAGCAACAGAGCACCCTGCTCTGTTTTCCTTCTTCGACTTCACCAGCTGCAGCAACCATGAAACTCTGGTCGCTCCTCTATTTTCTTCTTCTTGCTCACGATTCCAGTTCACCACTTGCTCATCTTCCTCATTTCATTCATGAGACCTTGCCCTAGAACACATCACCGCTGCTGGTTCCTTCTTCTTCTTTCATTTCAGAGTCGTCTTCCCTCCTTCTTTCTCTTCTTCAGCAAGCTCACCGCCAAACCAGCCAAACCAGACTTTTCTGGTTTGGCCAAAATTTTTTTTTTCTGTTTTTTATAATCATGTCAATTTATATATAAATAACCTTATTATAATTTTTTTTTCAAGTATATATATATATATATATATATATATATATATCTATTTGATGTGTATATACATATATATGCTAATCATCTTAATGTATATATACCTTATTATAAGTTTTACATCTATTTTAATTTATAATTTACTCATTTCATTACCCTAAAATTATATGTACTAATATTTTATTTTATTTTGATAATTCAACTAATATCGATTGTCAATTTTTTATTATATATATTCTTTTCATTTTTATATCTACTTGCAACGTGACATGATCTCGAAGTTTTGGGGTGTTATACCTACCTTGTTAATCAACAGGGTTCCAGTGGAGAGAGTTGTCAGGTCTACTACATCACCAAGGGGATCTCAACTAATGTGGGCAAGTGCATATCCAATTCCATTTGTTACTCCATTAACAAGACAAATGCTAGTTTCCCACATCCTACGATCATCACTCTTCTTTGTTGGCAAGCTGGTCTCACTTGGCTAGCAGGTGAGCCTACACTTAAGCTTAAAGATCATATCATAGTTTGCATGTTCGCCACAACTCTAGTTAAGAGAAGGAAAGATTCAGCAGGTGCTTCCACATCTAAGGCCCCTCTCATGCCTTAAGCTGTCGGCCCTACCATGCCTTCAGCTATCGTCCCTCCTTATTGTGCTTCTCAATTAGACATTTGTGCGAACCTACATGGCATAGCTAATCTCCATAACTTATTTTATCTCTCCAATCCTTAGCTACAACAGATGGCGCCACTTCTACTTTTCTGTAACACCTCGTAACTTTGTGATCATGCCATGTTGCGAGTAGGTAAAATATATATATATATATATAATAAAAAATTTACAATCGATATTAGTTGAATTATCGAAAAAAAAATAAAATAAAATAAAATTTGAGAATTATATAAATGCCAAGGAAAAATAAATAAAGTAAATTTTGATAATTTTATAACTTAAAGAGATTTAAATCAGATACTTATTAATCATAAAAATGTTGAATTTATAAATTGGATAAAGAAATAAGATAAGTAAATAGAAGGAAAATTTTGATTATGAAATAAAATTGGGCACAGTAAATCGAAGTTCATATTTTGGCGGAATCGAGCGGGAGAGCATGAAATTCTACACCAGAAAATTCGGGTTTCTTCGAATTTAGTCGGTAAAGAGATAGATCGGGAACAAAAAAGTGAGTGTGTTGGCGGTGAACCGGAGAGGTTCGAGAACAGTCTCCGTTGTCTATAAAAAGGGGAAGACGATCGGAGGAGATGAGTTGCAGACGGACCGGATACTGGTCAATGAATTGAACTGGTACGATTGAAGAAGAAGAAGAAGAATAACAAGAACAAGAACAAGACAGCTGAAGAAGAAAAGAAAATGTCTGGAAGGTTGGCTACACAAGAAGAATGTGCAAACCGGGTTGAATGAACTGAGGAACCAGAATTCAAAGTAGAAATTCTGGGTTGGAAAATGAAATAGAGCATGATCGGCAGGGGAGTTGAATGTGAGCATTGGAGGTTCTGGATTTATTGGATTCGGCTGCTGCAATCAAGAACAAGAGTAAGGCAGTGATGAAAGAATTTAGTTGAACGCACGGCAGACCAGAAGATTGAAGTAGCTGGTTTTCAATTGAACAGAGTGCGGTTACACAGTGAGGAAGAAGAACAGCGAAGAGAAGCAAAGATCTTGCTGGAACTCATGGTGAAGCCGAAACCAAACAGAGGGAAGGACTCTTGGTCAAATTTGCAGCACAGTTTCGATTTCAGCAAGAAAGTGGAGTTCCGGCGTTGCAGAATTGAAGGAGAAGAAGAACCAGAATTCTGGTTTGGGGGACAAAATAGACAGGGAGGAGAGGAATCTGAAATCTGGTAGCAACGTTTTATTCATCAGCTCGTGGGTGATCAAGACAAAGAGGTATAAAAGTTATAAAAAAATTCTGATAAATGAGATTTCGGTATGTTTAGTCAATCATGAAACTATAGTAAGGTTTATCAATAAAACCTGAATTAGAATCTCATATAATGCAAATAAATTGATATGCATTGGTTATAACAATAAAGTCTTATAATGACAAAATAGCAAGGTTTGAGGAACAAAATTAACCACTGGATTTCCATTTGTTTAAATATTTAAATTAAGTAGTTAAACATTAGAAATCATTTATTTAAATACTTAATCATTTAAATAATTAAGTATTTAAATTAGGAAATCAAATGAATGATAATTATTTAAATTAGCACCATAAATGATCTTAGTAAAATTCTAAGAATAGTGAAAGATTAAAATTCTCAACTCCTAATAAGCCTAAAGATGTAACACCCCAATTTTCGACCGAACCTCCATTCACGTGTTACCGCACGTGTGGATCGTCGCCCGATGAAAATTGAGATGCTACCTAAAAGTTTCGTTCTGTCAAAATCTTTTCTTTAAAATGAAATTCATAACTCTTTTTTCTCTAATAAATGTCTATAAAGGTATTCTGTACAAGATAAAAATCACAATAATTTTACCAATTAAATCATGAGTAATGCAACGGAATACTTTTAAAGCTATTCATTTCAACCAAAATCGTTAAATAAGTAAAGCCAATTAAAGATAAAACAATTGAAGTTAAACCAATGTAAACACATTAAAACATTCTAATATAATACATAAAGCATAACCTCCCAATCACCTATCCCTGACGACTTCCCCATGAGGTGTCCAATCTGGGTGTGAATCTTCTAACGTAAGACATCATATTCTAAGTCCAAGTGTACCTGAAGAATAAAATGGGAGTGAGCTTGAAAGCTCAGTGGATTGATCCTATACATCATATGCATTATATAGACTCAATCTAAAATATTACAAACACTTTCAAACATTAGGCGTTCAAACATTCATTTGTTTTAGTCGAACTCTAAGATCGGAAGAGGGTTGAGATGACTCTCAGTATACCTTGTGATCCAATCAAATCTTAGAGGATTTCAATAACCGTCTAAAATCAATAGACACTCACATCACAGTCTAAGAGAGCGTACTTATCGCGACTCATACCATCTCCCAAAGACTTCGAGTTGTCACAGTCAGCTCTGGGTGGGAATACTTACGATCCGCCTTGTAGCTCGACAATATATAGGAAATGTCACCTCGATCCATTTCAGGCTCGTCGATCGTACCCGTACGTGAATTCTTAATAAACCATCGTCTTAATTTAGTTTTACCAACAATTCCAATCATACCAATCATCAAATATATCATGAAAATAAATCAACTAATGCAGGCTATTCACATGAGTAAATAATGCATGATTTCTTATTAGAGCATGCTATAAACAAACAAGACACAAATTAAATAAATCATCCATCATCCAATCACGCCAAACAAGTTCAATAAATTTTCTAACAAAATTATAGTAATCCTAGAACTATTCAATCAAATGCTTTGAATCTTAAATCCATATAATACAGATGAGTAAGGAAGTCACGCCCACCTGATTCCGCAAATCTTCAGGGCTCCCTTGCTTTCCTTCGAGAAGTTCGATCTTCTAAAATGTACAAATCTGAAATTTAATACTTAATAAAATTATTCTTAGTTCCTATAATTCACCTTCAAGTTCATTCAAAAGTATTCTCAAGCTTTAATAATTTCTTAAATGATTATAAAGTCTAAATATCCATTCCAACTAATTCAGGGTCATTTTAAAATTCTAAAATTTCATATAATCAAAATAAAATGATTTCTCCGAGTCTCCAAATTTCTCAATCTGAAATTCAATCTCATCATAATAAGTCCTCATGTTTTCTAAATTTGGAACCAAATTTTCTCTATTTAAAATTTTCAACTAATTTATTTCAATCAAAATAAGATCATTTTAATTTATTACTAGGTTCTCAAGTGTTTCTCTACCTTATGTTCAAACATACTTCTAAGCTTATATTCTATAAAAATAATACCTCTACTAATTTAAACTTTTAATCTAAAATAAAAAATTCTAATAATAAAATTTGTTTTTCAAGCTTCAAAATTCTTTTAATAAAATTATTCACATTCAATCACATCCACATAAACAAATAAAAATAATAGTTCTACCAAAATATTGAATAAAACTTTAAATTTCTAAATTTTATTTTTTTCACGTCTATAATCAAAGAAATAATTAATTTTAATTATCTAAAATTTAAAAATTCAAAAATATACCTCTCATATCCAAGTTCGAAACTTGGGCATCGCTCGTAGTCATTGTTGCAGGAACGACACTGACGGTGAGAAATTCTTTGTTGAAAATCTGATTTTCAGCTTCCTCTTCTTTGATTTCACAAACGTCTCAAATCTAAAAACCATGCGCACCATTCATCTTCTTAAAAGAGAATGCACCAGCGATAGTAACACTACTTTGACATTTTGTTGGTCTATAATACAACAATAGTAGTAGCAGATTGCCTTCTTCTTCGTTTCTTTTTTTTTTCTTTCTTTTTTTTTTGTTCATACCCAACTTATACACACCAGTAGCAGTAACCGGATTCACAAGCCCAGCAAAACACAGTTTGCATCATCTCACGGCAGTCCTCTCATCCCCATCTTCACGGTCAATTTACAGCAGAACATGCACCCAATTTCTGCTCCAAATCATGTTCTCTGTTTTGACCATCACGAACCAGACGAATAAACCAAAAATAGTTGTTACGTTCCTCTGTTTTCTGCTATGTCGTTCTGTTCTTAACACCCCATTTACCAATCTTCATCCTCTTCCGTTACAGCCAGAACACATTCAAAAACATACTTTAGGCATTGTTCTTCACGGTTTTGTGCTCAAACCCAGCACACACAACGACTCCCAAAATTTACGTCCTCAATCACGATTTTGTTCTTCATGGCCAACTTGTTCTTTATGCTTTTAGCCGCTCATCTCTTCATTTGGTAAAACCAGCTACCCAGATCACACGCACACCCATCTTCTTTTCTTTATTGTCACGGACAGCAGCAGAACAATAGTTTGCTGTTTTTTTTTTTTTTTCCTTCACTTCACCTTCTTCACAAAAGAAAACCAAAATCTGATCCTTGAATCAACTTTCCTCTGTTCTTAGCAACGGAGCATCCAGAAAAGAATGAACTGAAAATCCAGAAAATGAGCAAAACTTGCAGTCGTGCTCTTCTTTCTATTCTTATGGACCGTTAATCCAAAACACCACCCAGAGTTTTGAACCAGATAATACCCAACAACACTCCTCTGTTCGATTGTCCCAACACCAAATCCCATCTTGGTTCTTTGATGCTCCTATTTCGTTTCTCCTTCCTCTGTTCTTCTTCTTCTTCGTTCAGTTTGCTCAAGGCAGCAGCACCGATAGCCACAGCAACAACAACCATGGCAGCAACAGAGCATCACTTGCTCTGTTTTCCTTTCTTTTCGGTTCCTCATCTT
>JAJIYU010006626.1:0-20431 GCA_030144865.1 Tinospora cordifolia
AGGGGTTAAGTACATTGTTCTTGCAACATCCACTACCATTGAGCCAACCAGCTCAATGGTAGTGGATGTTGCAAGAACAATGTACTTAACCCCTAGGTCATGGGTTCAAAACTCCACGGAGGCAAAATAAAATCTCAGGGGGGGAACAGTACCTTATGAGTGACACACCATGACGTGGGCCCTACGACGTGGGTAAGAGTCCCGGTAGGATTCCCGGTGGGTGTTACATGTTGGCTAATCAGTGAGCACGATGTCTTAAACTGTTCAGCCATGTGTGTAAACCAAAACAATGATGCGCAAACATCTCAATCCAGGCAACTTCGATTCACACAGTTGTGTTCATTATGGCCTTGAATAACTCTTGGATCTATGAGTGTTTTAGAGAATGCAAGCCCTATAATTCTCATAGAATTGGCCCAATTCACATTCACATAAATGATTTCCAATTAAGAATATTCCTAGGAAGAATACCCTACATAATAACTACGATATGGGAATCATTAAAAGCAAATGATTAACCTTACTATTTTGCAGATAATACTAATGCATCATAGGAAAGGTTTGGAATAAACTCCCTTAGTGGTATACTATATTTCATTATTTAGTTGTCCCTTTTGAACCTAGTTCTTAGGATCTCCAGTCTACCAGGTTGACTATCCATTATGGAAGTCTATTTGAGAGGTTTTAAGCTTATTGCCCTTAATGAACAATTTAATTGATCTCTAAAAAAACCTTTAGTTAGTGGATCTGCAAGATTGTCATTCGACGATATGTAATCAAGGGAGATTACTCCAATCTCAAGTACCTTCTTAGCGGTATTGTGTCGTAAACATATATTTCTTAACTTATAATTGTACATCTTATTATGTGCTCTACCTATTGCAGACAAACTATCTCAATGAATGCATACAGCAAAGACAGGTTTTGGCTGGCTAGGAAAATCCTCAATGAAATTTTGAAGTTATTCTGCTTCTTCTCCAACTTTGTCTAAAGCTATGAATTCAAATTCTACAGTAGATATGGCTATCCAAGATACTACAACTCCTCCAATTGTGAACACATATCCACTCGTGGATTTAATATCTTTGAAGTCTGATATCTAGTTAGTATCACTATGTCCTTTAAGAACAATTGGATATCTTATGTGATGCAATCCATAATTCTAAGCGTAACATAAATATCTTAACACTCTGATTGATGCTTTCCAATGACTGTTACCTGAATTGATTGTAAACCTACTCAATTATGGCACATGCTATGTTAGGCCTTGTGCATGTCATGATTTACATAATACTACCTCGGCTACGTGCATATTCTAATTGATCTTGAAGTTGTCCTTTATTCTTATACTTACATGTATATTAACATCGATCAATTTCTATATTAGATAAGACCATATTTCTTGAACTTATTCAAAATTTTCTCAATATAATGAGATTGAGATAATACTAATCTATTAAATGTTCTAGAAATCTTAACCACTAAAATAATATCTACAACTTCTCTATCCTTCATATCAAAATATTTTGTCAACATTTTTTTGTTAGATTTGATTATGGCTTTGATATTGCTCACAATCAACATATCATCCTCGTAAAGGCAAACAATGACATAACCTTTTAATTTATCTTAGGCATGTACACATTTGTCACATTCAGTTATTTTGAAACTATCTGATAGCATAGCAGTGTAAAATTAAATATGTTATTGCTTTTGAGCTTGTTTCAGCCCATATAAAGATTAATAAGGTGACATACCTTATGTTCTTGTCCTAGTACAATGAAACCTTGTAGTTGCTGCATATATATTTCTTTTTCTAATTCACCATTCAGAAATGTCGTGTTGATATCCATTTGATGGACTTTTAGATTGTTAATTGTTACATTAGCAAGTAACATCCATACAAACATTATTCTGGTTATGCGTAAATAAGTATAAAAGAAATCAAGACCTTTTTTTTTGTTTAAACCTTTTGTTACACCCCAACCCCCGTATCTTCAAGCATTGGACACGACCACCATTCTCTTGACAGTGGGCTAAACCAAACGGCAGGTCGGGCCGGTGTTACTTTACAAATGACACACACTTGACTTTCTTTCTATTTCAATTATTTCATGCCTTGATTGTATTTAACAGAACATAACTTAAATTTAAGAATTTAATAAGGCAGTAATATAGGAAATAACTAAAATTCATAAACTCAATTAATTAAATAAAATTGAATACATAATTTAATCTTAAAGAAAACTATTACAGTGGAAGATTTGAAACTTGGGCAACATGCCCTTACATAGAAATTAAAAACTTTTTAAATAAAAGAACCTAACTAATTTTCATGGTCTTCATGTAAATCAATTACCTGAAAAATAAAAGGAAGGGGTGAGCGCATAGCCCAGTGGATATTTCTAAACATCTAAATCATTATTTCAATTCAAACAAACCAAACATATCAAACACTTTTGTACATTAGGCGATTCAAACAAATTTCTTGTTTATGGTTGACATTTGAACCGAAAGAGTTTAATCTCTGTGTTCCACACCGTAGGGAGAGAGAATGACAAACGGAAACTCAAACCCCAATATCTATGAAGTGGGATCACTCTTGGAAATCCAGTTCAAAATCATCAATGGTAAACCGGCAAGCCGGGTTGGGGTTGGAACACACACGATGACACTATGCAGTCCATCATCGCGCCGGTACGTGGATTGAATCATTATTTAATCTTTTCTTAGTGATAAAACACACAATATCGGATTAAACCATCGATGCAACATATACAAACATGAATCATTAAATATTTATTCATGACACAATTCATGTATAACATGCATCAATATCTTTAATTTTTAACATGCATAACATGTATATTCATGGCACATCAAATAAATAAAGCATGCATATTAAAACATATATTCAATCAATCATCTTCAAAACATCATCACACATGCAAGACTCATTCAAAATAAAGAAGTAGAAGTTAGAAGTCACTTCCACCTTGAGATATAGTTTCCCCCAAAGTTTGGACAAGAGCTCCCAATGTTCAAGCACTAAGAAAATTATCCAAGAAGAAGAATCTTTCAACGAAGAACTTCTCACATTCAAGAGGGAAAAGAATGGTGAGAAGGGGAGCCAAGAAGAGGGCTTAAAGAACAAGATAACAATTCAACTCTTGTTTCTTGGGATGAGATGAATTGTGGGCACGGGGGGTGTTTATATAGAGTTCAAAAGGGTAGAGAATGACAAGTTTGTGGTGTCATCTTGTGGAAAACTTACCAATTCTTCAAAATTTCGTGCCCCCCAAACATAGAAGATTAGCAAGTGAATTTTTTTGAAAATTTTTGAGAATTTAGAAACCAATTTTCGAATTTTTAAAGCATGTATCTCAGATTTATTTGGATTTTCCGTTTTTATTTCGGAGCAAACGATCATAACCGTCGGATCGTTCTCGATCGTAGTAGCAGATCTCCGATAGGGCGGGTTGCATCTAAGCGGTTGGATTTCCTTCGAGCACGGTGTCTGGTTCGCGATGGATCGAGATGCATATATCTGAGCCGTCAAATGTGCATCGATAGCGGTGTGCGGTTTGCGATGGATCGGAGTTCGTCTCTCTAGGCTGTCAGATGTGCATTGATCGCTGTGTGGTTCGCGATCGTGATCAATGAAACTATCCTAGACCGTCCAATCTTCCTCGATCGCAGCACGGCGGATTGCGAAAAATGAAACTCGCCCAGTCCGTCGGATTATCCTCGATCGCAGTACTCATTCGTGATCGTTGTTGAGCGCCTCGATCTGGACTGTTGATCTAGCTGATCGAGTTTGGGCCGTTGAATTTGCGTGATTCGGTGCTCCTGGACGTACGATGCGAGCTTGATCTGAGCCATTGGATTGCAGATCGTGAAGATTAAGTGTTTCTGGCCGTTGGATGCAGTTTCTAATATCAAATTATTTCTATTATCCGAGTTTTGCCACTTATAAACCAATCTTTCACCTTCTAATTTGTGTAACTAGCTTACATCCTTCTATTTTATTGATTTGCTAATATTTTTCTTCTTTTTAATTATTTAATATTACATTTATTAGATATTTTTCTATTTAAATAATCTACATTTTTCATTTCTATATATTTTTTTATTTATTTCATATTTCATTTTCAAATAATAATTTATGTACTTAGAAATTAATATTTATATAATATTTTATTTATTTTAAATAAATACATGTATACTATATTTTATTTGATTATATAAATTTTTCTATATACATGTTCCTATAATATATAGTATTAACATTTATTGTGCTAATATCCACCTTATTCATACACATATTAACCTATATGTGTATATATACTTTATTTCTATTTATTTATTTCTTAAGCAACTCTTTAAATTTTATAATTAATTCTACTAAATTAAAATTTTCATTTAATTATCAAATTAAGGTCTTATTTATATATTATTTTTCATTTGCCAACCCACAATTTGAACTCAAAGATGTCTTAAAATCTTTGAATATTTTTTTTTCACTTAACTTATTTCATTTAATTTCATTAAACTTATTATTTGACAAAATTTTGGATTATTACACCTTTTGCCTACCGATCACGCCTTATACTTATTTATTCAACCATCTGCCTTTAACTTATATTTAAAAATCCATTTATACCCCAAAGGCTTCATACCTAATGGTAAATCAACTAATTCTCACGTATGATTTCGCATAATCACTTCAATTTTACTATTTACAGCTTCTTTCCAATAAGGAGCACCAGATGTTGACATAACCTCTTTAAAAATTTGAGGTTCATTCTTTAACATATAAGTTAGA
Organism: Tinospora cordifolia; assembly: GCA_030144865.1. Taxonomy (NCBI): domain Eukaryota; kingdom Viridiplantae; phylum Streptophyta; class Magnoliopsida; order Ranunculales; family Menispermaceae; genus Tinospora; species Tinospora cordifolia. Next base: position 4,826 of record JAJIYU010006626.1, read on the forward strand.
AAATTAAGATCAAAAGACTTTTTAATTCTAGGCCTTTTACTATGTTGATGTTAATCCTCAACATTTTTATGTGAAAGATCATAATTACTAGACGAAATGTCATAAGTTTGTTAATTTGAACTGAATTCATGCAATTTTTATGTAAAAAATATTCTTAAAAAGTAGAGCATTTCTAGATTCCATAAATGTATTTACACATATATATATATATATATATATTAAGAATATCTTATTTAAATACAAGGACTCTATATGCACTACTGTTATGATCATAGCCAATGAATATACAATCAATAGTTTTAAGCCCTACTTAACCTTTTTAGGTTTAGCTATCGCTACTTTAGCTAAACATCCTACATTCTAAATATGTAGAAGAAGGTTTCTTTCCTTTCTATAACTCATAAGGAGTAACATCCTTATTTTTTCGAGAAATTTTACTACGAATATGATTAGCATAAAGAATTGCTTTATGCCACAAATTCTGAGGTAACTCAAATCTTATCGACATGATATTCTTCATTTCTTTTAATGCGTGATTCTTGTGTTAAGCAATACCATTGGATTGAGGCGAATAAGGTGTTGTGGTTTGATGATTAATGTTATGTTTTTGGCAAAATGCACCAAAAGGAACTTCATATTCTTTACCTTTGTCGCTTCTGATTGCCTTGATCTTTTTTTCAAGTTGATTTTCAATCTCATTCTTAGAGTATTTAAACACTGCGAATGCCTCATTTTTGCTTTTAAGTAAATATACATAATAGTTTCGGGGTACCATCATCAATAAAAGTACTTTTATTCAAGTTTAATTTTTAGGAACTTGAAGTCACAAATATTACTATGATATAACTCTAGAGGTTATGTCTTTCTATGGAGTTAAATGGTGGTTTAGCAAACTTTCTTCAACATATATTTTACATTTATAATTGGGGACAATTTGATAATTAGGTAATATGTTTAAGTTCAGTAACTTCTTTAATGAAGCAATTACTATGGATTAATCTATCATGACATAAACAAGAAGACTCCAACAAGTAAACAAAAGACGAATTTTTATTATTAGTATCAATATTGTGGATTATATTACATTCATTTTAAACAATTCCCTTTCTGAATAATGTGTTTCAATAAAGACACTATTCTTAGAAAGTATAAACTTATTGGAATAAAAGACCATCCTAAACCCACTTTTATTCAATAATGAGACATAAAAAAGATGTATTCTGATCTTCAGTACATGCAGCACATCAAATTTAATCGTTCAAATTTACGTTGTTTATTTAAATAACCTATTAATTTCCACCAATTTTAGTGCTTGTTAAAAGCATTGAACTTTACTTGAATCTCAAAAGGATAATTGAAGAACATATTTGAGTCTGTAATATATTCATTTTTTAAGTTGGTTTTTATGTTATAGTCTTATTGATAAAATGCCTTCTTGTTATTTGTCAGTATAGGGATTAACAGAAACATCTTCAGAGAAGCTCCTCCCTCATTTGCATCCTCTAAAGCAACATGTATTTACATTTGTTTTGAACCTTAAGGAGACATTACTAAACTCGGATTGGAAGGCAACTCTTTGGAATAATTGTCATCTTTGTTCCTTTATACAATTTTGTGATATCATGCCACTCATTTTATTGAAGATTAGTGGCTTGGTTTTGATATTCATCTCATGCTACTTGACCGTTTTATGCTTTTATCGTGACTTCTTTGTAAGGTGCTTAGTTTAAAGTTCTAATAATAGTTTCATAAATAGTTTATTAAAAGAGTCACTATTACTTTTTTTGGCTAATGGTGTTATTTGTACAATTGGAAGTTGAATGCTGACTTGTACTTTCTTTCCATGCATAGTGTGAATGCCTTCTTAGAACATCTTCCCTAATTTTGTAAATTTTCTGCGTATTCAAATTAGCAACTTGAGGTGACTTTGCTTATATTTGGATTCAAAATGTTACTAGAGATCACTAACCTATCTATGTTTTGAAATGTTCTAGTATGTTAACAAGTTTATCAAGTGGTTGCATAAAAAGGGATGCACATGATATAGATTATCCACCTCTGCAACTTATTCGTTAACATTTTTCTATTTATATCGTATGTAATGAAACTGTTGTGTTGCTTTTATATATATATATATATATTTTATAATATTTTTCAATTATGTTAAAAATATGGTTACAACTATAAATATTAAAGTTGAACTGTTAAAAGATATGTTGGCTCTACAAGTAATACGACGACAATTGTTAATTAGAGTAAATAATTTTGTCAAATATTTCTAATTTTGGAGTTTAAAATGGACATTGCAACTTTACATTTTTTTAAAATTATTTTCAATTTAAAAAAATGGCAAGAGGGAAGATCTATACAAAATGACTGACTACTAAAAAAAGATACATAAATTCAAAAAAAGAAAAAAACAAAGTAATATTTATTTGGAGGGTGGGGCCTAGATGGGCACCGGTGACTTGACCACGCATGCGTTGCGCAACGCGATTGTAGCTCTCGGCCTCTCCAGCACTCGATGACTATGAACAGCGATCATAAATTTATCCAATGCTCCCAAACCTTCATAACCCAAACCTCTCACAGTGGACACGTCACAAATCGTCACTGTCGCTCAAACGGCTATCGTAACTCGATGCTGCTTGCCCTACACGTGGCGCAAAGACAAAGACTTGTACAGCCAAAGGACAGTGGATTCTAAAGCGTAACCGACAATCGGAACAGAGAAATTTATGTTGTTCACGCAGAATTCGTGAATTCGTGCACAGAGAGAGAGAGAGGTGGGTGCATTGAAGATTAAGATCAAAGTGCGGCCCCAGCGAAATTGATATGAAGATATGGGTCCCACATGGCAGTCATTGTCTTGGGGAGATTAAAATCGTTTTATAAGACAGAGTTACATCAAATCATCCTTCAAAGTAAGGGAAGAAAAAGTCTGATGGCACACTCCATTATTAAATAAATATATATATATATATATAAAGAAGAGCTTGGATTTAATTAATTTTTTGGAAAGGTTTTCAACCGTTCAATTTAATGCTGCTTGTAATTTTTACGAGCAGTTACATCATCTTCGTCTTTGCATATTAATTTGCAAGTTTATTATTTTCTTCCCCAAATGTTTTGGGTTGGTAATTAGTTCAGTACGTTTTGCTTTCAGGTCGATAATAAAAATAGATATTTGAGTGTATAGTTATTGTTAATTTTAAATTTAAATATAAAATCAATATTATAATTTTAAAATAATTGATGAATATCCACTTCAAGTTTGAAAGGCCTAACAGCTAAGTTACAATCAATAACAATAACGTTGTAAATTCATATTATTTTTACCCAAAGTTAAGAGTATAATTTCTTAATAATAGATAATTAGAAGTTTTTCTTTTTCTTACTTCTTGTTCAAACATATAATTATTATTTAATTTAGCAGTGAAATGGGTTGATTTGCAACTATTGACTTACTGTAACGATATGCAGTCATTTTTTTTTTTCAATCCAACATCATAAAGAGTCAGTTTTTTTAATCCAACATCATAAGCTTATTATAAACTATCACCCTCTCTTTCTTTTAAAAAAGAAATCCAAGATTTTGGGTTTTGTTAAAAAAACCCACATTTCAATTATGCAATTCTGGAAACCAACATAAAGCTTTTGAATATTTGTTATACTTTTTTTAAAATGTATTTTATTAACTAAAGTAAATTTTTAATTAATTTTAAATTTTAATGCAAACAATTATTACAAAACGAATCAGTAAAAAAAAAAAAAACTTTAAATATTTGAAGTAAGAAGATGAACGGCATGGGTATGCATCAAAAGAGTTTAAAATGAGAATAGGGTGTTGGAAATTTATTTTTTTCTTTTTTTTATTTTTAAGAATAAAAGCAAAGGTTGGTTCAATAATTTTAACAAACAATAGGAAATGAATTAAGGCGTAGTTAGTGCATAACTAGAGTGTATGTAGCTGATGTTACATGTTTTAATTTCTTGACCATGGCGGTGATGACTTGGTAGAAAGTAGAAACACCGAGTTACCCGAACTGTTGCATAAGGCCCTGAAAGTATGCAAACAGAGGCAACAGAGTAGTACCAACTGAAACACCACCACCCCCAAACCGGCCACCACGACCCCATCACCACTGACTAGTCACTATCTGCATTAACACGCAATCTCTCGTCGGCAAATAGGAAACATCAAACCCAGCTCTAAGTTATCCTACCTTTTCTCAACTTACTTTCAAAATAATGTTTTATCTATCTAATAGACCACTGGTAATAAACACAAATTACTTCTAATTACATTCCACTAAATATGTAAAAAAAAAGGTTTATTTAATTTTAATTTTTTTTAAAAAAATATTTTTTAAGCTCAGTATTTGCGTGTATTCTTTTGAAATGTTAAAAAAAAAAAAAAAGACAAAAAACCAATAAACAGTAAGGAACAAAACTCTCGAAAAGACCTCTTACACAAAAATGATTCAGATTTAAGGTATGATTAAAGAAATTGTCCCCATCATAAATTCATATCTCTCTCTCTCTCCTTTCCCTTTCAAAGTAACATGCACTGGATTCTCCGTATCCCTGTGGTAGAGCTTTACCCCTCTTCTCATTCTAACTACTTCTTTCCTATTCAAATAAAAATATCACGCACAAAACAGAAACAAAAAAGAAAACTCCTTCCTTCCCTTCAAAGGGCATAAACGGCAAATCTTATCTTCTTATTGTCCAAGGAAAGAGAAGATAATCCATGACGGGACAGGTCATCGTTTTCTTGAGGATAATATCAATCCATTTCTAGTTTTCTTTATCCAAAATTACCAAAAAAAAAAAATATATATATATATATATATTTTTTTTCTTTTTAATAAAATGAAAAAAGCTATCTTAAAGCAGCGAACGTCAAATCGAGCGAATCACACTACCGAAGATGGGACGATCGATTTATTTAGCCACGCGTCGCGGTCATTACTCAGGTACAAGCAAAAGTGTTGCCATCTGCGGCAACATTATTTTTCGTATCACCATATTTATACATAAATATAAATGAATACGTGTGACCTGCATCCGAAGAATTCACCGAACACGTATACCCCTCTTTTGTGGACTCGATACCCGTGCATGTCACGTGACTCCATCCACGTGTACACCTACCGTACCCTCTGCTATTCATTTCTTCTCCCACCCTATTTTCCCGTACGGCCGCTTTGTTTTTTCCCCCTGTTTTGTCCCCAGATACCGCGACCCTTCAATCTCGAGGATCATGTTAGTTCTACCTCTATCTCCCACGTGGCACAGAGTTTTGACTTCAACCTAAACTTTTGACTTTGACCGTATCCAATAATGATATTGGGCTTTCTCGGTTAAATCTCCCTTAATGAAGTTACAGCCCAGCCCATTACAACAAATTAATCAATGTAGCCATAGTCATTCAATTTATTTATTTTTAATATTTTGTACCAAACATTCATCTGCAAAGCACGATGATGCCCCGTAACTAAATCAATATTTCAAAGTTTTCCAATCCAAGTGCTATTATTAATCTTTATTAAGACAAAAATAGAAAAAAAAAGAAACATAAAAAACAAAAAAGGGTTTCGCTTTCATCAATTCATGACTAATCAGAATGATTAATGAATCAATCAACGGCCCAGCTCCCTTCCTCCGTCTACCTGGCTCTTGATGGGATTAACGGCCCAGATCTCCTCCTCCTTCGTCAACCCAGAGCCACCTGATACGGTAGGGGCATCGGTGGCGCCGGCTCCTCGTCCCAGTTTCGGCTCCGCGCGTCCCTCCGTACCGTATCCCTTAAACTTGTAGTCATCCAAATCACTGTAATTCACGTATGGGCTACTCTCCAAACGAAGCCTTTCCATCTTCTTCTCCTCTTCTTCTTCTGATTTAGTCTTCGCATTTCCTTCCTGGTGCTGTTCCATGGCGTACGTTAAGCGTAAGTCAACTATGAAGATCTAGAATACGCTAGGATTACCATATAACAACAAGAGAGTCCCGACGACGAGATTTTAATAAGAGAGTAGGATAGGGTGATGACGTGAACCAGCTTTTATGCACCGCGCGCCAAGTGTCATCGCAAGTTTTTGTTGTGTAGCAGCAGCATCATATCATTGCCTCCACCTTTTGAGAAACGTGGCCTCTAACCCTGCTTTCCTGTTAGTACCTCCTCTGCTGCATGGCTGCCGCACTCTTCCTCTTACACCACGTGTCCCACTATTTTTTCAACAGTTTCACCTCCCTTCACAATATCAAATTAGTAACTATCCACTTTTTCCTCTCAAAATCTCGCGATTTTCTCCGAACTTCTCGAGATATTATCCACCGCCTCTTGTTTTATTTATTTATTTTTTAACCGTACCGGGTGCGCAGGTTGTATACAATTTTTTTGAGTTAACCCTGGTTAATTTCCCAATCTAACCATGGTCTGGTAAAAGTAGACCTCTTTATATTCTCAGCCGTGTTTTCCAGAACTGCAACAATGTCCGAAACTTGAAGACGACAAACGACGAAGAATTAAAGAGAGAAAACATGTTGATGATCGGAGAAGGAAACCGTCCAAATCCGACGGTGCACGTACCGCCTTGGCCCATCTTTAACGATCAGACGGCTGACGTTGTCACCACCTTGCCCGTTAGCGGTGTTTCCGTCAATGCTAACAGTGGAGGGGGCGAGTACTCTCCGATGCTTTTAGCGGAAGCGTTAACGGCGCTGCAACGGTATCTTCCAGCCAACGACGCAGAATCCGAAACCGATTTATCATGTCGTGAGTCTGATGTGCCAGTTGACGCGTTCTCGTGTGATGAGTTCCGCATGTACGAGTTCAAAGTCCGCCGGTGCGCGCGCGGTCGGACCCACGACTGGACCGAGTGCCCCTACGCTCATCCAGGTGAGAAAGCGCGCCGCAGAGATCCAAGGAAATTCCATTACTCAGGCACTGCCTGTCCAGACTTTCGTAAGGGTAACTGCAAAAGAGGCGACTCTTGCGAGTATGCGCACGGCGTATTTGAGTGTTGGCTACACCCGGCGCGCTATCGTACGCAGCCATGTAAAGACGGCACGAGCTGTCGACGTAGAGTCTGCTTCTTCGCTCATACCCCGGAACAGCTTCGTGTGTTGCCGCAGCAGAGTCCGAGAGCCGCTTACATGGCAGAGTCACCACCGTCTTATGATGGGTCTCCGCTGCGACACGCTTTAGACTCCTACTACTCGAAGGGGTCGCCGACGTCATCGCTGTTCTCGCCGCCGATGTCTCCGCCCAACGAGTCCTCTCCGCCCATGTCGCCGAATGGACCAGCGTTAAGTAGGTCTTCGATTGGGGTGAGTTCTGTGAAGGACGTGGTGGCGTCCCTCCGTCATTTGCAGCTGAGTAAGGTGAAGTCCGCACCGCCGATTGGTCATCTGGGTTCAGGTTATGGATCGCCAAGAGGGGTATCTGGGTCGATGTCGGCACTACGACCTGCTTTTAGTAGTTTACCGTCGACTCCGACGCAGCCGCAGGCGGGGTGTACCGGAGGCCGTGGCTACTTCGATTTGTGGGAGAGAGGCGGTGTTACGGTGACAGAAGAGCCGGCAATGGACCGAGTTGAGTCTGGAAGAGAGTTGAGGGCGAGGATATTTGAGAAGCTGAGTAAAGAGAACTCGCTGGAGCGCGTGGAGCGAGTGGACTCGCCCCCGCCTGGTCCTGACGTTGGGTGGGTGTCTGAGTTGGTGAAGTGAAGAGTGTGATGGGTCGTCTGTGCCCTTCATTTGGATATTTTTTTGGGATTAATAATCTTTGAAGAAAGCTCTAATTTTACTGATTTTTGGGAAGAAGAGATTTGAGGTTGAAGTTCAAAATTTGATGATTTTGCTGTAGATACTTGAGAGATGACTGCTACTATTACCGCTACTGGGCTTCATTCAAGAGAAGTCCAGACATTGAAAGATATAAAAAGATCTGTAAATATGATTAGGAAGATTAGAACGGCCTGAGATATGCGGGTAGCTGATTATCCCTATCGATCGATCTATACCCTTTCTTCGCTTTCAATTTTCTGTATGTGTAATTTTCCGGAATTTCTTGTTTGGATTTAAACTTCTTTTTTAAATCTCTAGTATGTGAAAAATCCAGAAAGGTTGTTGTTGTTATTGTTATTATCAGAGTTCTGCTATTAATGTGAAAAGGGTTAAAAAAGAAATTTTCTCCTATGTTCTCCATGAGAAATCACTCAACTCGCTGTGGTGTATTAATTGTTTTTGTATATTTTTTTCCACCCCGCGACCTCCGGTATTGTATTTTAGGTACAGGTGGGGCCGGGTGATGATGATGGGCATCGGACAGAGGAGGGCGTGGGACCTGTGGCAGGAAGGGGGACAGGTGGCGAGTTACGTACGCGGCGGAGGATCAGATATCTGGGTAGTAGGGGATCGGGTACGCGGGAGCGAAATGGCGAAGGTGGGGTGCATTCTCGGGTGGCCAGAGGAAACAAGATAGGGCGGTGACTGTTTTTGCGCTGCTTTGGATAGAGATTTGAAGGACTTTATTGTAAATGTATATGTGGGTGGGGTTGGTTTGTTTTTGATAATATGGATGAAGATAGACATTTTGACGTGGTCTTTCATATTATTTTTTGTTGTTACTTTAATTTATTTCTTGGATAGTGTTTTAATGATGAAAGATTATATGATGAATGTTACAGCAATAGAAGGTTTTGTGTACTTACAATTTAACTACTTGCAACGAAAATAATTGTAATTTGATAATTAAGAAAATTGTACAGGCCGTTATAATTGTAGTTTTATTTGTAATGTATATATATATTTGTGGGATAGTGTAATAAATTATGTCAAACAATATAAAAGACCCAATTACTATTTGATGTTATTAGGCACTATGAGATGAAAAATGGTAAAATTTAAAAAGTATATATAAATATTTTTTTTATATGAAAGTTGTAAACGATGTACTTAATAAGTTTTTTTATTTATTATTTCGTAGTAAGGTAGTTTTGGGTATCTTTAGTGGCTCGGTTTCTATGTCAATTTTGTTTCTCGAGAAGTCTGAAAGTATCGTGAAGCCCGGAGTGTTCTTCCTCTTTTCGTGGCTGCTGCTGCGGGTCGGGCAAGAAACGCGCCCCATGGTCTTATTTTCATCGCGCGAGTCGATGCCTTTCTTGCCGACGTTGTTTTCATTCTATATTTTATCTCTTTATTTATTTGTATAACCTAGAAAATGAATTTCACAGTATTTTTTTTTCGTTTGTTTTTAAGAGGGGAAAGAATCAGCGTCACTACGTAAATGTATGTACGTATTATAATAATTGTGTTTTTGGTACAATTAATTTAATAATATAAGTAAATTTGTTAGAAATTCCTACTTATAATGTATGGTTTTAAATAAAACTGCACTTCATAATTAGAAATATTTGTTTAGTTAATGAGTAATTGAGTTATGCATTTTTTTAGTAGCAATACTTTCATTTTTTTCAAAGGGTGAGGGATAGATCCTAGAATGGTGATGTTTAATTTATATATAAAGTTTGAATGGTGTTTAGTTTTGAAGCACGTAAAGAAAGTTTATTGGAGGATACATTAGATAGAAAGTAAAAGGCAAATAGTGGTATAAATAAAAAAGATGTTAAGGTGGATATAATAGGTGAAATTTTAAATAACAATATTTATTATTACTTAAAAAATATAATATAGCAATTAAATGTCCCCACAAAGTAAAAAAAAAAAAATTGCTAGCTAAGATTGTACACATGATTACAAAACTAAGAAAGGTAAAATTCTTTTCTAGAATCAACGGAGCTAGCATTTTTGAAAATAATTAATTATTATACAAAGTAGTTATGGTGATCATGTTTTCATTTTTATTTAAAAGGAAATTTAATATATTTTACTTTTAGGTTTTTTTTCTGAAAAAAAATTGACTTTTTATTTATTTTTGTCCTAAAAATCGGATTACTTAGTAATATGAAAGCTCTTTAACATGTTGACCGTGATTAAAAGGTTATGTTAACTTTTGTTTTTTTTTTTTTTTTGCTATGTAAACAGTAAAAAGAGGTAGTATCATTGAATTTTTTAAAATCTAATGTTTATTTATTTGGTGTGACATTTATTATTAATATTTTTAATGGATTGTTCGTTAATGCTGAGTCTGATCAGAGCGATAGGTTTTGTGAACGGGTTGTGTTTGGACTATTAGAGTCCCATAGTTATGAGGGGGAAATAAAAAAATAAAAAAAAACAGGGGAAAAAAGGAAGAAACCCTGATAAGAACCCTACCGGTTGAATTGCGGGCTTTGCTTTCCTGGGAAGTAATCATTTTCGGCTGAAAATTCCTTTTCCAACCTTGAAATTATATGAATTTTCTGAGATTGGGATAGTATCATTTCGATTCATCTCGTAATTTATATTACTAATAGTTATAAGTTGATGGTGAATTTAGACACTTGGATTATATTCTCAAACATTCTTTTTGCAGAGAAGGTAGAAATGCTATTTTATTTAATTTTTTTATTTTAGTGTTGTTGGGTACCAATAATTTAGACACACTAAAAGTAAACATATAAATATAAACACGTTTCCGATCATATTGGAGTTATTAAAAAAAATTATTTATTAATATTAGAATGCACAATCTTCCTCTTCATAATTTTATTGTTTTGTGATTGTAATAGGAAAAGATAACTCTGGAAACAGGTAGCGGAGCAATTCAGTGGGAAGTGTATAAAGAATCATTCAAGGTGATTCCCTGTCGCTACTTGTTTTTATTCCATGTGCGGACGGATTTAGTTTTTTGTCATTCAAAGCAGATCTCTTTGTGGTTTTACGTTTCCTAAGGTGGTTCCAGCCGTATTACATCTGTTTTGTTTGTTTACTTTTTCCTTCCTAAGATGATTCAATTATATACATGTTTGTGACGGTTCTGTTAAAGAGTTTAACACAATTTTAGAGATTCTAAAAGTTGCATCAGATCAGTTCTGGTAGTAAGAGTTTTTCTGGCACTGGGGAGAATCAGCTTAGTAATTTGCCAAGCATGAATCATTCCAGTCGATTATGTAGGTATCTGGGGGAGTTGGTTGACTTTGGTTCAAAGAAGAAAGACCCTTTTCGAAGCACTGTGGTCGGTCTAACTTAAATGCCAGAACCCTAGACTGCAGAGAGGTGTTAATCAAGGCTGTTAAACTCTTCATTTACCAACCTATGTCATATCAGTTTTTTAAAGCTCCTAAATCCATTTAAACCCATTCCCTCAAAATTTTCCAACTCTTTTCCCATATTTTGGTGGAATCTATCCATAAAGAGCGTAAAATTCACTCGTCTAATTGCTCTCTAATATAACTCTAAAATTAAAAATGGAAAGATGGGATTTACGAATTTATAATTATTTAATATTTTATTATTATTAGCAAAACAATTTTGTTGTATATGTATGTCTCCTAACTCCCACCTTCATAAGTGTCTAGAGGCTAAATCTTATTTTAATAGTGATTTGTGTTTTGCTCAAAAGAAGCACAAATAAATTAAATAAGTGCACAATACAAATAATCAACAATTTCAACAAATACAAATAAACTCATAAATAAAAATACATAAAGTTAACATGGTTCAGTTTATCATTTATATACATGGGAAATGAGATTTAATCTATTATGAGAAAATGTAGTTGTGTTAGAACTTATAATTTAATTTACCAAAAATTTTCTTGTACAAAAGTTCGTGGGATGCCTCTTTTTCTTAACTTGTTTTATAATTTGATTTATTATTTTAAAACCTTATTTAATTTAATTTTTCCAAATTGATTCTTTTTTCTTTCGTTTTTATAACAAAAAATAGTAGAAAATTCACTCATCTTCATTTTTTGAAAACTGTCTTTTAGTGTTAAAATCTAATCATTTTATGTGAGGACCATTTTGGGCTTTGTCTTAAGGGAGATGCTATTATCATTTTTGATGTTCATTCTATTGATCAACCATCAAGACAAAAATATTGAGATATATTAAAGAACTTGGGTTTACAAAAAGTTAAATGGGTTAGGTTCGAAGAATTTGGGTTATACGAATATGACACTGTTAAAATCTTATATATTAAAGAATTTGGGTTACACGAATATGACATGATTAATAAGCAGGCTAAGTTTAAGTTTACATGTATAACAAAATTAATAAATGAGTCCTGTTTGAATTTATAATATATTGGTAATAAACATTTATGACACGACTTGTTTATGATATGGTAACATGAATTGCTACCCATATGTATGGGCACGGGAATAATAACTTGCACCAAAGTGGGAATTGCAAAGTACCACATATACCACATTTCCTACCCACTTTTTCTTATCATGAAAGTCATCAATCCTTGCTCTTCTCTACTTGGCTAATAAATATCAAGTATGAACTTCCACGAGCATTCCATGTGGCACCTTGTGGACCCTTGGGTTGGTAAAAATTTCGATGCAAGGTTGGTATCTCACAAAAAGTTGCATATCAGTGCAATAAGTGTAGGATAATGCAGGGTACTTCATCTTGGGGTTCAACCTTTTTGACCATGCTACAATGTGCTGCAATAACACTACATTTTTGTAATTTTTTATTTTTTCATTCTTTTTGGCATCTTGAGCATTTTGACACATAGTTTGTCACTTAACTTACCTCGAAATAGTTTTTCAAACTTCATATATTAGTTAGGGTTAAATTACAACTAATTTTGGTTGATTTATAGTTAATTGAGATTAAAAACTATGGGGTATAATAAAACTAATTGTATGTTAAGGAAATTGTGAGACTACATACAATATTCAAGACTATAGTTTTCGAGCAAGATGCGAGGTTTACATCTCAGTTCTTGCTGAGTTTGTAGAAACAGTTGGGTACTAGATTGATGATGAACACAATATGTCACCTATAAACAAATGGATAGTCAGACAGAGTAATATAGATCTTAGATGATATGTTGAGAGTGTGTGTTATTGATTTTACGGATAATTGGAGCAAGTACTTGCATTTAGGTGAATTTGCCTATGATAATAGCTATCAGGCAAGTATTCAAATGGTGGCATCCTATGAGGCTTTATATGACAAACCTTTTAGATCACCATCATGGGGGGTAGAGTTGGAGGATCAAGTGCTTACAAGATGTAACACCCCAACCGTTGAGACTTTTAATTTGGGTTTAACCATAGGGAGAGCCAAGGTCCAGCAACAATTATAAGTACACAACTTGTCTTTGTAATTTAATTATCTCACTCCTTATTAATTAAAAAACATTCACTAAGACAATTGTAATAACCCAAAATTTTGTCAAATAATAAGTTTAATGAAATTAAATAAAATAAATTAAGTGAAAAAAATGAAGTATATATATATATATATATATATATATATATATATATATACATATATAGGTTAATATGTGTATGAATAATGTATGTGTTAGTATTACATATTATAGGAATATGTATATAGAAGAATTTACATAATTAAATAAAAATGTAGTATACGTGTATTTATTTAAAATAAATAAAACATTATATAAATATCAATTTATAATTACATAAATGATTATCTGAAAATAAAATATGAAATAAATAAAAATATATAAAAATAAAAAATGTAGATTATTTAATTATTGGCATTAAAGATATTAAAAAGAAATATAAAATATCTAATAAATGCAATATTAAACAATTAGAGAGGGAAAAAAAATTAGGAAATCTATAAAATAGAATGATTTGTGCAATAAAACCAAGTTTTCATCAATTAGAAAGTGTCTAATGAGCAAAATCCAGATAATAGCAACCTTAGAAAGAGATTTGGTATTAGAAACTACATCCAATGGCCAGAAACACATCATCCACACGATCTAACATCTCACGGTCACGATCAAAGCCCAAAACAACGCCCAATAGCACCGGATCAGTATGATCCAAGGACCACGATCGATCCATCAGATCCAACGGCTCACAAACCAGGTGGATTTAAAAATCGCGAAAGTACAGCGCTTGAGGACGATCTGATGGCCCAGATTTGAGACATCTCTGATCGATCGTGAACCAATGCTTTACTCGAGGTTCATCAGACGATCTAGATCGAAGGCGCATTCGTTAATCGCGAACGTACAGTGATCGAGGAAGATCGGACGGTCTAGGTTAGTTTCGTTAATCATGATTGCGAACCACACAACGATCGATGCACAATCGACGGCCTAAAAAGACAAACTCCAATCCATCGCGAACCAAACACCGCGCTTGAGGAAAATCCAATCGCTCTGATGCAGCCCGCCTGATCGGAGATTTGCTACTGCGATCGAGAAAGATCCGACGATCAGGATCTTTTGCTCCGAAATAAAAATCAAAAATCCGAATAAATTTGAGATAAATGCTTTAAAAATTCAAAAATTGGTTTCTAAATTTCTAAAAATTTCTAAAAAAAAAAATAACTTGCTGATCTCCTATGTTTAGGGGGCACAAAATTTTGAAGAATTGGCAAGTTTTCCACAAGATGACACCACAAACTTGTCATTCTCTATCCTTTTGAACTCTATATAAACACCCCCCATGCTCACAATTCATCTCATCCCAAGAAACAAGAGTTGAATTGTCATCTTGTTCTCTAAGCCCTCTTCTTGGCTCCCCTTCTCACCATTCTTTTCCCTCTTGAGTGTGAGAAGTTCTTGGTTGAGAGATTCTTCTTCTTGGGTGATTTTCTTAGTGCTTGAACATTGGGAGCTCTTGTCCAAACTTTGGGGGAAACTACATCTCAAGGTGGAAGTGACTTCTAACTTCTATTTCTTTATTTTAATTTGAATAAGTCTTGCATGCGTGATAATGTTTTGAAGATGATTTATTGAATATATGTTTTAATATGCATGTTTAGAAATTACGAATATTGATGCATGTTATACATGAATTGTGCCATGAATAAATATTTAATGATTCATGTTTTGTATATGTTGCATTGATGGTTTAATTCGATATTGTGTGTTTTATCACTGAGAAAAGACTAGATAATGATTCAATCCATGTACCGGTGCGATGATGGACTGCATAGTGTCATCGTGTGTGTTCTACCCCCCGACACGGCTTGCCAGTTTACCATTGACGATTTTGAACTGGGTTTTCAAGAGTGATCCCACTTCATAGATATTGGGGTTTGAGTTTTCGTTTGTCATTCTCTCTCTCTACGATGTGGAACATAGAGATTAAATTCTTTCGGTCCAAATGTCAACCATAAACAAGAAATTTGTTTGAATCGCCTAATGTACAAAAGTGTTTGATACGCTTGGTTTGTTTGAATTGAAATAATGATTTAGATGTTTAGAAAGATTCACTGGGCTATGGGCTATGCGCTCACCCCTTCTATTTTTTTAAGTAATTGATTTACATGAAGACCATGAAAATTAGTTAGGTTTTGAATCTTTCGCTGTAATATTTTTCTTCAAGATCAAATTATGTACTCAATTTTATTTAATTAAGTGAGTTTATGAATTTCTGTTATTTCCTATACTATTGCCTTATTAAATTCTTAAATTTAAGTTATGTTCTATTAAATACAATCAAGGCATGAAATAATTGAAATAGAAAGAAAGTCAAGTGTGTGTCAC
>JAJIYU010006627.1:0-20305 GCA_030144865.1 Tinospora cordifolia
CAAATTTTAAAGATGGTAATAATTTAATTTGAATTAGTTTAGACCTTAAAATGTAAATCTATTTAAATGTTATCAGTTCAAATTTCTATAAATCAAATTAAATTTCTATATGTATGAAAATAGTTTTTTTTTTTTTTGAGGTATCGTCAGACCAGTTTAGCACACACCTCAAAGCTAAATCTTTATTTGGCCAGATACCGCTCCCGTATTGGGGTAAAGCCTCCTAATGAATGTATGCTTTATTTACAAGACTCAAAATTGAGACCTCATTTAAGCAAAACGACGAACGGACCAGCGAATCAATAACTTGTTGGTTAATTCAATTCAATTTGCTATCAAGTTTTAAGATCTCAATTTGTAAAGTGAATGAAACCAAATATTTTATATAACCTTTGAACCAAAATTAAACTGATTAAAATTAAAATGATGCAAAATTATAATTATATAGACATTTATACATTTAATCACAACCACTAACACAAGAAAATTTCAAAACATTAGTTTCAATTCTAACATTCAATAAAGCATTTATTTTCAATTACTTAAAATTGATATTTAATTAAAGTTAATTTCCAAACAAAAGTTTGTCCTTTCTAATCATCTTATATGCTAAGGACATCTACAATAGAATGTAATGGTACGCGTAATAGATTATAATGAGGATTACATTTCCCCATGGATGTAATCCCCATTACACCTCTTTCTCTTTTTTTTTTCTTATTATTATTAGTAGTATTATTATATATTTCTTTTTATTTTTCTACTTTTTAAATTTATTTTTAAATTAATTAAATTATTTTTAATTAAATTTATTAAAATAAAAATATTTTTAAATGATGAATCTTTTTAAAATTATTTTTCTAATAAAGTATATATTTGAGATTTGAGACTATTTTAAAATAATAAAAAATTATATAGTTTTGAAAATTGACATAAAAATTATGTAGTTTGTATTTTATTTATTTAAAATTTTAAAATAAAAAAGTATTAAAAACACATTTAAATATAAATTTATTTATTTAAAGTATTTATTTTAAAAATTAAAATAAATAATTGAGATGATTATAAATCATATATATTATACCTTACAAAGTATAATCTATAACAAAAAATAGTAATAATCAAAGTATAATGAATAATAAATGTAATAAAAAGGTGACGTGATAATGAGATAGCATTTAGATTATACCCTTTGGGTATTTTCCAACAGCTGCCCTGAAGATATAAGCAGTTATTTTAAATACAAAAATCTATAAGCAGTTATTTTAAATACAAAAATCAATCATACTTATCTACTGCATATAATACACAGTATGACTTTTTAAAAGTCATAGGAGAAAATAATTGACGAAAATCAGTCACCTTTCATGTCACTCTAGAACCCTTGCTGGGATTTTCATTCCTCAATTTTTTCTCTAGACAAAAAGTCTAAAATTCTGCCGGAAGGCATATGAATAAGACCAAAATCTCTCAATCTCATTAAAGTATTTGACTAATTTCTCATTCCATATTTCATTTGAGAAAAATGTACGGTTTGGATTTCAAGATGGACTTAGAACAAGTCAAAACAGAAAGTTTAATTAATTTGAGAGGGGCATACTTCAGACTTATTACGTCTCTTCTGAAAACAATGTTGATATTTTGATCAGTAACATCTCCATTCAATTTCAAGCCTTGTGTAGTTGGAAATGGCTTTGAGAAGTTCTGAGATTTTCTTCTCCGAAGTTTCAGCATTAATGGGCACTGGCCCTCCTACAGTTATAAATTGGAATTACCAAGTTGGGTTCAGGACCATCTTCATTACTGTTTCTAAATCCAAAGCTCCACCAATGGAGTCTCCATTACCACTTCAACCCTTCAGAAAACTTGCTTCATTTTTCCTTCTTTCTTCCGTCTTCTTCTTGAGTTGTCACACCACTTCCAATGCCCTCGCCGGAAACGAAACTGATCAACTCGCGTTGCTCGCCTTCAAAGCAGGTATTAAACGAGACCCTTTCGGAGCTCTTCAATCCTGGAATAGCTCTCTTCATTTTTGTTCCTGGAGAGGTGTTAGCTGTAATCCTCAGAAGCAAAGAGTAGTAAGTTTGAACCTACAATCCCAAAAACTTACAGGGTTCATCTCTCCCTACATAGGAAACCTCACTTTACTAACTGAGCTTAACCTTCAAAACAATAGCTTCATCGGTGAAATTCCTGAACAAGTAGGTCAGTTGTTTCGTCTGCAACAATTGTTGCTCGGAAACAATTCTCTGGGAGGGCAGATTCCAATGAATATATCTCATTGCACCAATCTCTTAAACCTAAGTCTGTCTTACAACCAACTCGTAGGGAAGATTCCTGATGAACTAGGCCGGTTATCTAAGCTCCTAAACTTTTCAGTTGGAAGGAATGATCTTTCAGGAAGCATCCCAGCCTCTTTAGGAAATCTTTCAAATCTTGAATATCTGTTTGTGTCATTCAATAATTTTGAGGGACAGATTCCTGATGAGTTGGGAAAATTGAAATATTTGACATTTCTTGGACTAGGTACAAATAACCTGTCTGGTGTTTTCCCTTCTTCACTATACAATCTTTCAGGACTGACCATATTTTCTATTGCCAACAACCAGCTTCAAGGGACGCTTCCACCCGACATAGGCATTACTCTTCCAAATCTTGTTCGGTTTTCAATTGGGATGAATCGGTTTAGTGGGCAGATACCTGCTTCATTGTCCAATGCTTCACGAATTGTTATACTTGATGTCATTAGGAATAGCTTTACTGGATCAGTCCCTAACAATTTCGGAAGCCTACAGGAGCTGTTTAGGTTCAGTGTAGCTTCAAATAATCTTGGAAGTGGGAAAGCTGGTGACTTAAACTTTCTTACTTCACTCACCAACTGCAGCAAGTTAGGAATTCTAAGAATAACTGATAACCATTTTGGAGGGTTCCTTCCAAGCTCCATAGCCAATCTGTCAACTAAACTTGCAAACTTAGAAATGGGAAGAAACCAAATATCTGGTACAATCCCAGTTGGCATACAAAACCTTGTGAATTTAAGTGAATTGACTATGGAGCAAAACTATTTAGAAGGTAACATTCCTTTTAGTATTGGGAAGCTTCAAAACCTCAAAGTACTGAAACTAGATGGAAATAGATTATCAGGGATAATACCATCTTCTCTAGGAAATCTCACACAGTTGCTTGAATTGTCATTAGCTAATAATAATTTTATTGGGAGTATTCCTTCAAGTTTGAGGAATTGTGAACAACTGAACCTCTTAAATCTTTCACGAAATAACATGAACGGAAGTATACCAGAACAAGTGGTTGGCCTCTCATCCATTTCAATCGCTCTCGACTTGTCTCACAATTCATTTAGCGGGCCTCTTCCAATCACAATAGGAAACTTGAAAAATCTTGGAGTGATGGACATCTCGGAAAATAAGTTATCAGGTGAAATTCCCATTTCTCTTGGTGACTGCTTGAGATTAGAACAGCTTCATATGGAAGGAAACTTCTTTGAAGGAAATATACCTCAAACTTTGAGTTCTTTGAAAGGAATTCAAGATTTTGATCTTTCAAGGAACAACTTGTCGGGCAAAATTCCAGAATTTCTGGAGGGACTGCCTTTGCTGTTGAATTTGAATCTTTCTTTCAACAGACTTGAGGGAGAAGTTCCTAGAAGAGGAATCTTCAAAAATGCCAGTGCAGTTTCAATTATTGGAAATAGTAATCTTTGTGGTGGAATCCTTGAATTGCAATTGCCAGCTTGCTCAAAGAGAACCAGAAAGAAGAGCCTATCTGCTTCCTCCAAAATTATAATCTCAATAATCAGTGTAGTCTGTGCTTTCATTTTGATATCACCCATTCTCATCTATCGCCGGAGAAGAAATTTACAGAGGAAACTTCCGTCTCTATCATTCTTCGATGATCAGCACTTGAGGCTTTCGTACAAGGATCTTCTTAAAGCAACTGCAGGATTTGCTTCAGGCAATTTGATTGGCGTTGGAAGTTTCGGTTCTGTGTACAAAGGAATTCTACATGAAGACCAAGCTCCAGTTGCAGTGAAGGTGCTCAACCTGCAAAAAAAGGGGGCATCAAGGAGTTTTACTGCAGAGTGCAGAGCTTTGAGGAAAATTCGTCACCGGAATCTGCTCAAGATCATAACATCCTGCTCAAGTACAGACTTCCAAGGTAATAATTTCAAAGCTCTTGTTTTTGAGTTTATGCCCAATGGGAGTCTGGAGAACTGGCTTCACCAAAGCGAAGATGATAATCAGCCACTAAAGACGAGTTTGAGTCTTGTACAAAGGTTAAACATAGCAATTGATGTTGCTTCTGCTTTGGACTATCTTCATCACCGCTGTCAAACACCAATTGTTCACTGTGATTTGAAGCCAAGCAACGTTCTACTTGACAATGAACTAGTCGCCCATGTGGGTGACTTTGGATTGGCGAAGCTCCTTTCCAACAATTCTGGCAGCTTCTGCAGAGATCAAAGTGCAAGCTCAGTTGCAATAAAGGGGTCCATTGGTTATGTTGCTCCAGGTAACAAGCTTTACTTATTTATATCTTCTATTCTAATATCTGGGGCATTGAAATTAATAAATGAGCTTCATGAATTGCAGAGTATGGAGTTGGACGAGAAGCCTCAACAAAAGGGGACGTATACAGTTATGGGATCCTTCTTTTGGAAATGATAACTGGAAAGAGACCAACTAATGACTTGTTTAGAGATGGCCTAAGCCTTCACAGCTTCTGTAAAATGGCATTACCTGATCATGAGGCAAAGATTCTGGATCCACAAATGCCATTAGAAATGGATAATGAAGTTTTCAATTCCATGGAGAATGTGAGCATCAAAGGAAGCAAAACATGGGACTGTTTGGTTTCCATGATCGAAGTGGGAGTTGCTTGTTCGACAGCATCACCTGGTGATCGAATGGACATGGATAAAGTGGTAGCAAAACTTCAAGCTATTAAAAATAAACTTCTCAGCATAGCACAAGCTTGATCCTTGTTCTTTTTATTTCGTCAAATGTATTTCACAAGCTGTTAAGATCAAATGGACGTCGATCGTGCCACCATAAAATTAATATGATTGAAGATTCGTCAACCAAATCGTTCCACATGCCATCATGGAATTAACAGTTTTGCATTTGATAATTCATTCCCTGTGTTTGAATAAGGAAAAAAGAACCCTAAAAGTACGGAAGGAAAAAGAAAGAGAACATCACTAAACATTAACCCTAATCCTTCCATTACTTATTAAAACATTTTTATAAAAAAAAATATATGAGTTCTGCACAAAATCTATAACCTAAAAAATAAAGAAAGAAAAAGGCTGTTGATTTAAACAAGTTTGAAGAAATTCATTCAATGAGAAACAATAACATCGACCGCCGCAGGCGGCCCAAACAAATCTACAACAGGATCCGGCGATGAGGAATCAGAGACCGGACTAGACGGGCTCGAATTAAGAAAGAAAAATGACTTAG
This sequence comes from Tinospora cordifolia, assembly GCA_030144865.1. Classification (NCBI taxonomy): domain Eukaryota; kingdom Viridiplantae; phylum Streptophyta; class Magnoliopsida; order Ranunculales; family Menispermaceae; genus Tinospora; species Tinospora cordifolia. The sequence goes on from JAJIYU010006627.1 coordinate 5,481, forward strand.
CCGCAACGAGCTTCTTCCTCTGCGGACAGCTTGGACCGAAAGATCTAGCCGCGAAACAAGGAAATCCACCATCGATCATTGATATCGGACTGCGAACGACGTTAGTCGCGTTCGACGACGACGACAACGATGCCATTAGCGGAGACGAAGATCTGCAGAGAAAGATCTGAGTCAGCGAGCTCGGCCTTTGGAATCGGGCGCTGATACGCGAGTCTCTGAGTTGAGCAAGCGCGCCTGGTTTCAAGAACCGATGGAAAGACGACGATGGCTCGTCCCTCCTGCCGGATCTGCAGACGTAACGGATCCTCCGGTTCATCAGGGAGGATGAGATCGAGCTAGTCGACTCACACGGAGATGCAGAAACAAATCTGAGTCGGAATCGGGGTCGGAGTGGAGTAGAGTATTTTCAGAGAGAGCGGACAATGCGTGGGGAGATGAGGTTTTTAAGGAGACGAGGACGGCTATTGGGCGGGAAAGAAATGGAGGGAATAGGTTAAAAATTAGTAAATAATTAAATAATTAAAAAAAATGGTTTCGATTTTCTGGCGGGATTGAGAGATGGAATTGTGAGGGGCATTACAGGTAGTTAGGTACAACAACATTTTGGACATTTTGGGGGGTCAACTGCCACGTGGATATTCTGGGCTAGCTTGCTTTCAGCCTCTGATGATTTTTTTATTTTTTTATTTTTTATTTTTTGGTAGTAGCGGTTATTGCTGTGTAAGAAGTAAAAATAGTATAATTTTTCTATTATTTAGATGTAATTTTAACATTAAACACTATTTTCATCTTCAAGTCACTCATTCTTTATTTTATATTATTTGTTTTACCTATAACATAATTATTAAAATTTTGTTAAAAAATATAAAAGTAAAATACATAGAATTGCTATAATATTGGAGTGCACACTGATAAAAAAATCACTAATTTGGATCTTTACCTAATAATTTGGTTCAAAATGTTGAATTTTTAATGAGTTTGGGTTTATTTATTGAACAGCAATATGCTTTATATTACATATAAATAGTTTGGCATTTTTTTTAGGATAATGTCATTTTCATCTATGGTATTCTTAAAAAAATTTATTTTCTTTTAATCTTTGAAAAGATAAATCTATTGTTAATAAATGTTAAAATAATAATTTGTTGGTTAATTAATTTTTAATATTTTCTAATATCAATGCCATCCAACGGTTATCAATATTTAAAAATAAATTAGTAGAGTTGGTCAATTAGTCCTAATTTGTTAGAGTTGCTGGACGTGCAAGGAAGAATCATTTGAGCCATTGGCATTAAAGTTAATTGAATCGAAGGGCAATGGCGGGAAAGACAAAAAGATGAAGAAGGGAATAAGGAAAAGATTGAAAGTTAAAGATAATAGTAGTAATAAAGGGCCAGGGGACCCCGAGATCAGCTTCGGGGAACTTCAACTGGCTAGTTCCCGGGACCAATAGCACAATGCATCAATTCTTACACCTTTTAAAATATCATCCAATCCCCAGGTTAAAATAATATGATTTAACATGACATAATAATCTGACATAAACATGTCACAAAAATAGCAGATTTAAATTTAATATAAGCAAGTTTGAGTTAAAACGAGTTAAACATGATTAGATATAACTAAATATGGGTCATAAACAGGTTAATCTGATAAACTCAAAAAATGACATATTTAACATGATTATAAATATATTAATTTAAAAGTAACTTATTTATTAATAAAATAATTTATTAATTTATTTTATATTTTATTAATATTTTTATATAAAATTGCCTTAAAAATTGATTGTAAAAAGTTTAATAAGTCATATACACATATAGGATTATATACATGACTAAGATATAACTCATTTACAATATGTGTGATATAACCTGTTTACGACATGACTCATTTATGACACGATGACACGAATTGTCACCCTTACTTAGAATATCTTCAATGCAAAAAATAAGGTGTACCTATAAAAAAAATGTTATATAATCAAAGTATAGGGAATTTCTATTTTATATGACATTTAATAGTTATAAAATTAAAAAAATGATTGTACAATAATCTGTCAATTGCTCTTGTTTTTATAACATTACGTTTTATATTCACTTTTTTTTATGACATCTCAATTGGTTGTTTATTTAGCACCATCTAAAAATAGAACATCATACATATAGGCGTAACCTTTTTTTTTTTTTTTGTTACATCATTCTTATAATGAAAATTAATGGTTGCATCAAAAAAATATTTTTTGGTATAATGTTCATTTATTATATACGACACTTATATTTTTTGTTTAATCCATAATTATTACCTTAGAGATGCTCTTAGATCAAGCTATGAATAATTGGAGTAATGGTCATCACCCTCTTTCGCAATTTTTATACGATTATATTGTTTGGTAGAGAAATGTAAAAGTCTTGTTTCTTCAAGAACAACCAGCCTCCGATATTATTGGGTCTTTAACGGGTGGGAAAGATTTTGGTATTATTTCCCCGAATCAATAAGGAACATGTATGCAATGTCGCCTGATGAGATAAGAAGCTAACTTGTAAGTAAGTGAACCATTGTTACTAAAATCTAATGATATTTTATTTGAATCTTACTTATTACAACTCATAATTCTAAGCATTGCTATTGCAAACGAAGAAAAATTATGTCTCTTACTCAAATTATGTGATTTTTCCTAATTGTATGGCTTGATTTGAGTTGGGAGACTTGACACAAGGTATAAAATTGTGATCAAGAAAGTAATTTTTTTTTATACGATCTTGTTATTTAATAATAAATATTAGCATAAACTTTTCTTTCAAAAAAAAAAAGGGTAATATACAAGTAATACACTACTTTTTATGCATGAATAGGTAAAGTGAGTTTTAAAATAATTTTAAATCATTAAATATCTATATCTCTATCCATACATGCAGACAGGTAGTTGATTCATTTATCCACAAACAAAGCTCATCAAGCAAGAGATGAACCTGCATATATGAGCTCAAGAAAGAAACACCACATGTTCTATGTTGCATAAATTTGAATGGACATGAGAATAGGAGTATCCAAATTAGATAGAAATAAGCATGGAAGTAATATTTGCATTTTCAATACTCAGCAATAGTATATATAATACCTTGAAATTTCTAAGTCGATAATTAACTAAGATGATTATAATTAAGTATCAAATAAGTTTGGTCAATAAAAGTTGACCACTATAAGGAACTGGACTACTCAATCTGTCTGATATAGATACGATAAACTTTAAAAAATTATTTTGAAGGCAAAACGATTAAATTAAATGACGAGCTTCATGTGAAAATTCTTAAGACGTCAAAGAGACTTAAAAATAAATAAATAAATAATAATAAATAAATGTGAAAAATAATACTAATAATAATAAGAATAATAAAAATAATAAAAATAAATAAAGATAATAAATAATATATGATAAATAATAAAAATTAAATTATCAAATAATTAATTATTTTATTATGTCATGAATGTAAAATTAATTACGTTTATTAATTAACATATTTGAAAAATGTCATGAATAGTAAAGTTGATTAGTAGTGTTATAAATAGTAAAATTGACTAATAGTATTATAAATAGTAAAGTTGATTATTTTAATTAATTAAAATAATTAACTAAACTTTATTTTTAATTATGATAGTAGTCTTTGACTTCTATCACTATCATTTTTAATTAATAGTGTTATTTTTAATTAAATAAAAATAACTTTAAAGTATATAAACAATATTTTTCAACTATCATCACTATCATCTTTAGTTAATTAAAGAAGATAGTGTCAGTATCATTTCTAATTAAATTAAAAGGACTTTAAATGTAACACCCTAATTATTTTCTATGTATGCATATATGGTTTATTTAATTAATTGGTATAGACACACGCATATATATTAATTGGTACCTTTATATATATTATTTTGAAGTGGCATACAATTTATTAATTAATTGGTGTAGAAGTAAATATAATTATGTACATGTACATTAATTAATTATGATTATTATAGGTATTAATATAGTAAGATTAATAGTAATATATGAAAAAAAATTATTAAGCAATATAATATATATAGGATTAATTTATAGTAATATATATTAGTATATACAGGATTAATTTATAGTGATTGATTAATTTTATTGATTGGTATATGTATTAATAGCAATTTATAGCAATATGTAATATTATTTAATACAATAAATAATATTATAAAGTATTGAATATATATGTGTAAAGAAAATGCATTTATGAATATGCATTTATGAATATAATATTTTATTTAGTATGATATTAAGATATGCATATATTATATAAAAGAGTATATGTGTAAAAGAAATGCATTCATAAATATAATATTTTATTTAGTATGATATTAAGATATGCATATATTAGTTAGAATACATTAATGATATTAAGATATGCATATATAGAAAATGATAGTCCCACATTGGAAAAATAGACAAAATGATTCTATATAAATCCTCATACTCTATCCATTTTAAATATAGAAAATGATAGTCCTACATTGAAAAAATAGATAAAACTAGTTGAAAAATGACTCTATATAAACCCCCCTACTCTACCTATTTCATTCATCCCAAAGTAATAGTTGAAATTCATCTTGTTTTCTCTTTGCGTCCTTCTTAGCAACCTTAGTCCTAGTTCTTTTTTTCTTGAGCTATTCTAAATAGCTCGTGAGGTAGTAGCAACGAAGTGCTACAAACATTTTATAAAGCGATTTCGAGGTGAATTTCTTTTATTTCTTTTAATTTATTATTTTGATTAAAATAATGCTTGCTTATTTTATTAATTTATTTTATTATTGTCCTTTGTATTTATACTATTTGATTATTATATTGCTTATGACCAAGAGAGTATGCTCTGTAGTTGCGTCTTGTTCGATCTTCTACATCAGAAATCGAAAGTCAATATGAATGTTATACTGTTAGAGCTCTTATTTATCGATATACTGTTTATGACCAAGAGAATATACTCTGAAGTTGCGTCTTGTACGATCTTCTACATCAGAAATTGAAAGTCAATGATAATGTTATACTATTTGAGTGTTTGAAAACTGTTGAAATGTTTATTTATTATACCATTGCACACATAAATAAGATTAAACAAAGATTTCAACCACGTACCGGTACGGGGGACTTTCTGTGTTCCATGTAGAATTGGAAGTAGCTGTCAATATTGACATCAGAATGGAATGAGTTTCATGAATGATCCCACTAAAGATGGGTTTGAGTTTCAGAATTGATCTCTCTCCCAAGATCTAGAACACAGGGGTTATTCTCGTTCGGTTTAAATTACGACTGAAATAATATATTGTTTGAATCTAATTAATCCCTGAAAGTGTTTGGTATGCTTGTATTATTTGGTTAAAATAATGAATTAAATAGATGAAATGATTCATTGGGTTTTTTAGCTCACCCTCCTCTTTTTCACATTTCAGGAAATTAACTATCTGCCAATATGGAGAATTATTTGTCCTTGTTATTTATTTCATTGTAAGGCATGTGGGCCCCCAACAAAATTATATTCTTCAATTTTGAATTTATTTTCGCAATAATTGATCATTGTACTCAAAATTTTCGAATAAATAAATAAATGATCTTATTTATTATGATGTCATTTTGTACATAGACTAATGTATACAGAAACCCTCATGGATTTGGGTCAAAGAAGAAGAAAATATAGCACGGGCTCGTCTCCCGAGTGACCCAAGATTATTGATCAAAGAAAATTAGAACGTCAGATGACGTGGACGATGGGGCTCGGAAGGCGGGTGTTACATTAAAGTACATCAATAATATTTTTTCACCACCATCACTATCATTTTTAATTAACTAAAGAATATAGCAAAGCTGACCCAGAGCTCTCATCGCCTTTTGGGCCCCTTTCTTTTAGAAGCACATATATAAATAATTAAAAAATATATAAAAAATTTAAAGAAAATTATCAAAAATATTAAAAAAATAAACTGTGTATGACTTTTTCACAAAGTTTCAAGTCTACCTAGTATTGTTAAATATTATCAAATATATCAGAATATATATTATTTAGGACGAAACAACAATTAGGTCTTAGTGTGTCTTTGTGCTTTGGAGCAATTAACGACGAAGAAGATGGTTTCTTCACATCGCAGTCTGCACCACGAATAGCAACAGATCGAGGTCCCCGTTCACGATAGCCTCTCAAACTCAGATCCAGTAGTTTTGACCACATTTTGTATTAGATCTACGAATATTACCACTCATTACCACCATAACCCCGCAAAATCCACAAATCCAAGCTTCAATTACAAGAAAACTCAAAAGGCACAATCATTTCAAGGATAAAAAGCTATAAAATCAGGATCAACTAAATTTTCATATATAATAAATCGAATTACATCAGTGCCAGATAAATAACCAAAAAAAAAAAAAATCTCACCGTATAAATGAGTCTCCCTTTCCAAAAGTGAAACTCTCGTTGTAACTCGGAAACAAAGAGTAAATCCCTTCACTTCCTCCATGAACAACAAAACCATTTCCTTTGCTAACGACCTTCTCCCATGAGTACTCATGAACCGAACCTCCACTCACTAAACACAGAAAAAAATAAACGTCGCAAATAAAAAAATCGAGCAAAGATCGAACGACACCATTGTTGATGAATTGGAGCTCGAGCTCGCTCGTTTGATCGATTGATCTACCAATCAATCGATTTACAAAACCCTAATGAATAAAAAAACGAGTGGAGAACAGTGTTGGATCTGTTCCCTTACGGTGCATCGTCTCTCGATTCGCTGTTCGCACTACTTATTTCTGTGTTGGTTCTATTCGCGTTGCCCTATCTTCTTCGTCGTTAACTTCTCACGATCTGTTTTTCCGGCGTTGCAGTGTCTCCCGGTCTCTTGGTCTCTCAACATTGTAGCATCTCCTGATCTGTTCCAACAGCATCTCCCAATCTCTCAATGGAAGTGAACGAAGAAGAAACAGGGAAGAATGGCATGCGAAATCGCGTTGCCCCATCTTCGTCGTTAACTGCTCACGATCTGTTTTCACGGTGTTGCAGCGGCGAGTATCAGCGGCCAACAAGCAGTAGCGGCGAGTATAAATAGCAATGAGCAGCAGCAACGACGACTAGCATGAGTAGCGAGCTAACAACGAGAGCAGTGCCAGCACGAATAGTCCGGTGAACAGTGTGACAAACAATGACTATGAATAGTTATACCAATATATACTAATGTGTTAAAAGTATACGTTATATGAATGTTATACTTATATTATATCAATTGTATATTAATTTTTGGTATACTAATCGCTGTTAATTAATTATTTTTACAATATTATATATCAATGTTATATTATTATTTATAAATTAAATATTATATTAATGTTATATCGATTGTATACCAATTTTTGGAATACTAATAGTCGTTAGTCAATAATTTCTACAACTCAATATACTAATATTGTACCAATTTTTAGAGATTGTATACTATTTTTACAGTACTACATATCAATTGTATACCATAAATTAATATTTTTTTAGTATTGTATACTAATTATATACTAGCTATATATCAATATTTTTGTATATTAAAGTTATATTGATTGTATACCAACTTTTAGTTTATTAACAATTGTTAATTGATCATTTTTACAATAATGTATACTAATGTTATATTACTAATATACTAATGTTATACTAATACTTATTAATTAATAATTTCTGGTATTTTTTTATATTGAGTTTATGAAATATGTATAAAAATGAGAATAGTAATATTTATGTAATTATTTCAAATTTTTTTTGTATAGAAATGTACTTTTTGCAAAAATTTATTAATTAATTGAGTCATTATTTTTTTAGGCCCCTATTTACTACTTTGCCTTAGGCCCCAATATTATTAAGTCGGCACTAGAGGATGATATCATTTTTAATTAAATAAAGATGCTTTTAAAATATATAAAATAATATGCTTCAAATCACTATTATTAATACTTACAATTGCTTACAAACAAACACGTATAACCCATCTTATCTCTCCATTATTCTAATCTAACCTCCACCATGCCCTAAATACTAACCTTAATGATCAAAGCTTTACTATAAATAGAGAGTTTCTCCCCTCATTCTCTTCACACCAAATAAAAGTATTGAAGTGTGCTTAAGAAGAAAAGAAGAGGAAGAGAATTTAGAAGGAATAGTAGCTGAAGTCGATATGTAAGTTCTCTCATCAGTTTCTTTTAAAAAAAATTTCTATTTATTTAAGTCTCTTTGGCGTCTGAAGATTTTCACACGAAGCTCGTCGTCTAATTCAATCGTTTTTCTTTCAAATAATTTTTCGAAGTTTATCATATCTACATGAGACTGGCTGAGTGGTCCAGTTCCTCATAATGGTCAACTTTTGTTAACCAAGGTTATTTGATATTTAATTATAATCATTTTGATTAATTATTGACTTGAAAATTTCATAGTATTATAGTACACCATGCTTAGAAGAAACATTATTCTATTTAGGAATCGCTTTTACGGGGCTTAGGGCAAGTCTTTACAAACATAAGCCCTTCAAGAAGTAAGCAAGGTGACAAATAGCATAAACATAGTTTGGAAGAAACATAAAGCATCCATTCAAAAATTATGGACTTGTGTTTTAGAATTATTAGCAACCACTCAACCAAATAGTAAAAGCTAAGGACTTGTGTTTTGGATTCAATAACGCATGTCAAGCTATATCATCAACACTCTCCTTACTTGCAATCCCATCCTTGACACAGAGAGCCAGAATAGAAATTGTAATTATGCAAAATGGTGAATGTGCAAATGCTAATAACAAGACTTGAACTCAAGACCCTTCACAAAATCAAAACTCTGATGATACTGTGTTAAAAACCACTCAACGAAAAAACTACAACTACCATCAAACAAGAGACCTACAATGCATACAAGCTGTCATCAACATAAACTTTCTCAAAACTTTGCACAAATGGGCTTTGCCACATCAATCTACTTTCTTTGCTCCAATCTATCAAGGGCTAAGTTGACACTGGTAAGACAAGTAGTTCATTTTTTTTAAATCACCTTTGTCAATGTTACTTGAGCTCTTTATCCACATCTAACGCTACTATCTATCGTAATAGAGGTCACTCACTCCTCCCAATTGTAAGTCTGTAACACATCTAAAGTAAGATTACCAACAATCAATCTTTTGACATAGAGCTTTTAACAAGGGGAAGAAAACAGCTTGAGGATGCACAATCTGTGCAGTTATTGATCTGATCTTAGTGCATAAACAAGCTCTCTTCAGAGTAATTACATGCATTATATTCACTTCTCCATCCTCAGCATTCTACATAAGAGCAGAAGTAACTTCAAATTCTGTTAACAAATAATCCATCAACCAACTCTTTGCATTTTTGAGGTTTGCTTTGTAAGTAGAATCAACAATACACACAACAAAATGTACCTTTAACTCTGCGTTCAGAATTATATAAGGTTTCACATGGACAAACTGGTTTTTTGCATTTCTTGGAGCCAGGGTTAGCTATAGAAAACAAAAGATCAACACATAGACAACAGTAAATCCCTCTTAACTTTTATTCGTAATTGATAAGTGCACAATTTTTGCAACATATGCGTAGCTGATTTTCAAACAGAAAGATGAAGGATTAAATGGCACGTTTGAAAGAAATTCACTTGTTATACACACATGTATATATATAGCAGAGGCAAAAAAAAAAGGAAAAAAAAAAGAAAAAGGAAAGAAAAAAGAGGTAGGAACATGTTTCTCATGTTCCAAGTACACATTACTATTCTCATTACACAGGATGCTCGGTTGTGGCCGGAAGGCACAATGCTCAAGCTGTATAACCCTATGTAGCTGTTCTTAAACATGAACAATGGCTTACCCAATAAATAATCACTAAGACCCAACAGAAATAACAAAGAAAAGAGTAAGAAAAATACCAACTCAGAATTAAAAATCATACAAGAGCCTCAGCACCAGCAACAATCTCCAATATCTCCCCGGTGATTTTTGCTTGTCGCTCCCTATTGAACCTGATAGAAAGTGTTCTTTTCAGCTCAATTGCATTATCTGTCGCATTGCTCATGGCACTCATCCTCGCTGCGAGCTCACTAGCAAGCGATTCCTGCAATGCTCTCAAGATCTGGCTATTCAAATACAACGGAAGCAATGCATCAAGAATTTGAACTGGGTCTTGCTCGAATTGCAATATGGGCGAGAAATCCACGGTTTTTGTAGTTATCATCTCCCTCTCAACCGTCAATTTCCCTTCTTTCGTCGTCAATCTAAAGAACTCATCCTCAGCGGCATCAACACAAACACCATTAATATCACAAATCTCACCCTTAGGTGACAATGGCAGCAACGTGTGAATCACGGGATCAGATTTCACCAAAGAAACAAACTTGGTATACAAAAGCTCAACCTTATCCACTTCTTCGCTGACAAAAAGCGAGAAGACGTCATCTGCAATAGCCTGAGCTTCTTTTGTAGTAGGTAGAGTACCACCTTCAAGAAACCTATCTACAGGAATGTAAGGCCTACGAATAAAATAAGTATTACCCTTCTTCCCGACACTAATGATAGTGTAATCAAGGCCTAATGACTTTAATTCTGAGATCCGACTTTCGGCTTTTTTGATAATAGCATTGTTGAAACCACCACATAGGCCTCGATCGCCAGTGACAACCACAAGGGCTACTTTCTTCACTGGCCGGACTTTCGTGAGCGGAACGTCGATGTCCTCGGTCTGGAGCTGCTCATTGATGCTGTAAAGGACTTCGACGAGGGTCTCAGAGAAGGGGCGGCCATTGACGACTGCTTCTTGGGCTCTTCTGACCTTAGCGGCGGCGACAAGCTTCATTGCTTCTGTGATCTTCTGGGTGTTCTTGACTGAGTCGATTCGCCCGCGAAGCTCTCGGAGACCGCATTGGATTGAAGGGCGCGAGGAGGGGAGATTGGAGGAGGTGGAATTGAATGGAGAAGAAGGGAGGCGAAAGGGGTTGAGAAAAGAGGAGAAAGAGAGGGAAGAAGAAGGGTGGTCGGAGAGGGAAGGTTTGGAGGTGACCCACATGGTTAGATTGGAGCAAGACATGGTTTTGATGAGTTTTCTTTGGGTGGATTTGCAGGGAGGTTCGAAGAGATGACGAGGGAGAGAAGCAATGAAGCAGACGATTTAGTTGATTGAGTTGGGGATGATTTGTGTTCTGTTCATCAGTTCTCTTCTTGTTTTCTTTTGTCTGGTTGAGAGGGGTGGAGGGAAATGAGAGGCAGAGAGGAGGAATATTTGGATTGGGTTTGGGGATAAGGTGTGGAGTAATTGACCGTTGGCAGATTTTGGGGGAGAGAGAGAGAGAGATAAAGAGAGAGAAAGAGAGAGAGAGAGAGAGAGAGAGACAGAGAGAGAGAGGTTTGATTTAAGGGCTTTTTTGTTCATTTTATCATGTTTGTGGGATCTTTGAATTTGGTGAGAGAAATATACTGTTTTTGAGTTCATTTTGATGATATTTTACTGTTAATTATCTTTAATATTGTTATCTGTAGAAATTTGGGTTATAGGTAAGCTAGAAATAGTTCAAAGAGGATAAGATAGAATAAAAGTGAGATTGGACAAAATGAAATATAACAATCCTACGAGTTTTGTAAACTTATATTATAGGACAAGTTGATGGGTCGACGATTAATTTTAATATCATTCATTTTAAACCAAACATCATAATAGAATAATTTTTGCTCTTATCGCATTCTACATAACGAACAGTCTCTAAGTGAAAGAATCACTTATAATACATTTGTTTCAGTGTTATTGAACTTCTTTTTTAAAATAAAGTCTATCTTTGAAATTTCGTTAGCATTACATTTTATGAGAGAACATCTTCAATCCATTTCTCTATGTTTGGAATGATTTTCATTTTAAATGAGTCTCATTTCTCTTTAAAATTTTAATTCATCTTCAACCTATATGCACTATTTTTCCTCTAAAAACAAATATTCTGAGAATATTCCTATATAATTATATTTTATATTCTTTTGTTCTATTTTTGAAATTGGTGTTTTTAATGTAAGTGAAATAAATAATGAAATAAATAAAATTATGATTTTACTATAATATTAAATTAATTGCCACACAAAAAAAAAATCTTAATTATAAAAAATTGATTGTTTTACATTACATTAAAATTTACATTATAAAATTATAAATAATACATATAAACTTATGTTCTCAATAATGTAAAATGAATTTATTTTTTAAATATTCATCTTAAGAGTAAATATTAAAAAATAACTAAAAACAAAAAATAAAATAAACTAAAAAATAATTAAAAAAACAACCTTTCCACTTTCAACGGAGTGCTACAGTGCCCTGTCATTTACAACGGGAAACCGTAACACCCCCACCGAAAGGGGTGTGTAATGGTTGATATAGGTTGGATATGTTCTAAGGTTTAAAGTGAAAGAATTGGGAGAATTAGTCTTACCAAGCGATAAGAAGATAAATTTCTTGTCATGACCAAACTTTGGGATAAGCTTTCATTCAGTGTACATAATGGTGGGACAGTGTGGCTTTTGCCCAAGTTATAGCTTTGTATGCCATTGCCATGAATCTTATTGACCACAAGATGCTACCCTGTTTCATGTTCTCTGGTGTTATAATGGATGAATTAGTCTATGTAGTGTGTGTAATTCAAGTGAGGAAACAGTAACACCGCATATGTATATGATTATATGTTGTCAAAAAAGGGAGTGTCAATCTGGACTTCATGGCACAGGACTGTAGATTAGTTCAACAATCACAAAAGGATATACCAGCAAATATATATATATATATATATATATATATATATATATATATATATCAGTGTTTGGAAGCTAGTTTGGCATAAATTCCACTTCTAGCTCTTAGATCATAAAAAAAAGTTTTCAAAAAAGTATTTTCAAAATATTATTTGTACTCCATTTATTGAATTAGAGAAGAAAAAATAATTAAACAAATTGTAACATTTTTTATTATAACTTTAACTAAATATTTTAACTGAAAATTTACACATTTACCCATTTTTACACATAACAAATAATTTTAGAATTAATTTGTTGAGTTTTAGTAGTCAAACTTCGAGATTCCAATAGAATCGTTTGAGAATTCAGGGTTTCTATCATGTGGTCAATATACTAGAAGAGAAAAAGAAACCTCTTACAAAGTTAGCCATATGGATGTAAGGATGATCAATTTGAACCTTATAAACACTAATAGAGATGTTTGTGCTATTTGTTTGACTGTAACAACGAAACAAGTATTGATATCTATACCTGACACATGGCTAAAGCTGACTATTATAAAAAAAGTCAAGCATTTGATGATTTCTAAATCTATTGTGGTGATTAAAGAAATTGAGGAGGAAATTGTTTATAAAAGGCCTATTAATATAAGAGAAGTAGAAACAAATGTTAACACAAAAAGTGGTGAGAACAATGCAAGATAGGGCAAAGGAAAGCAAATCATTTTAGCATTGCCTTGGATGATGACAAAACCCCATAGCTGGTTGCACAATTATGTAATACCCTAAAAATTTGTATGAAAGTTTGATAAATAAATTAAATAAAACAAATTGAGAAAAATTGACTTCGAAAATTTTGTGGAGATTTTGGCGCAAATTATATATATTTCAACTTATAAATAAAGTAGGCAAAATGAATATATATATATATAGTTTTGTGCTGAATTACTGCGATAACGTGGCAAACTTTTTGAAAAAATATATATCTATAGATATGAACCATTACTGCAGTAATGCGTCGAAAATTCCAAAAAAAAAAAATCAAAAAATGCACGAAAAAGGTTGCCAAAAGCCTCCAAAACCCTAATTTCTAATTCTTGTGCACAAAATTGAAGAATTATCAAATTTCCTACATTAGGAACACCTCAAACTTGTCAATTCCTATCCATTAGAATTCTATATGAACTCTGTTTGGGCTCTTATTCTCTTCATCCTAGCAAGAATTAGATACACATTTTCTTCTTGCTCTCAGCCTCTCTCTTGACATTTTTTCTCTCATTGCTATTCTAAACAACAATTAGAATAGTAGGAAGGTAGAGTAATGAAGTTATGCACAAATTTTGTACTAGAAGTTGAAGGTTCAACAGAGAAGCTCAAATCAAAAGGATTAAGCAATTAAGTTGGATATAATTTTTTATTTTAATTTATTATTTTGATTTCAATAAGACTTACATGTATGTATGCTTTGAATATCCATGCCCTATCAATGTCCATGCCATGTAGAATATGCATGCTTAGGCTGCATGAATAAATATGCTTAATATGTGATGATATGATCTATGCTATGATGCTACTATGTTCACATGTTTAATTTCTGTTTATGTATATGAATGCTATATTTTACACTTAATAAAAGATTAATTAAGATTATAACCACAAACTGGTGCAATATGCCACAAGGGATTACTATGAGTGTTCTTAAGATTGCAATGATGAAGTTTGTCCCTAGTTCATAATGGGTAAGACCCAAATTCTCGAATAATGGGTAAGACCTTAGATCCAATGAAAACTAACATAAGGATTGCCCTTTTCTTCCTTGATATGAAGAGCACTGAGATTGACCCCTTTCGGTCTTAACTATGACTGTTAAACAATAAATTGATTGAACTATGTAATGTTTGAAAGTGGTTGTTGCTTACTTTATGTGCACACTTTTAAATAGATAAAGAGATGCAAAAATGCATTCTTTAGATGATGAATGAATAATATGCAACATAAATAAACCCTAGACATAAAGCA
>JAJIYU010006628.1:0-20283 GCA_030144865.1 Tinospora cordifolia
ATTTATAGCTTGTGCTAAATTGTAAAGAATGTAGGCTCTATACATCTATTTATCCATTATTTTTAAAATAAACAAAGTGTTGTGTTTATTGATTTTGGAATTTACGGATCTATATGTTGTGGTATAAATTTGTATTTCCCTTGTTGCTATACTAACTTATTCCACCCATCAACCATTTGGAAATGGAATACACTTTGACAATTTAGAACCACTTAGTACTCACCCTAAGTGAAGCCAAACAAATATATGTATCACATTGTAATACCCCATGTTTGAATATGCGTATATGTAAAGTCAGCTATATAAATATATTAAAGTACATGATATGTATATATTAAATAAATTACATATCTTAATGAAAAGATTAAGTCAGAAGAGAAAAATAAAGAAAGAAGAATAATGAAAAAAATGAAATTAAATTAGTAGAGAGGCCAGTATTATATACATAGATGTAGCATATATAGTATTATGCGTTGGTCTTGACGTCACTTTTACAAAGTGGGTTATGACACACACACTACGTAGGGAGCAAAAGAAACCTCATAAAACATTTGAGAGTTTCTCTCCTTTCAAATTGACCACATCACCACAAGATACCAATGACCCAATGGTCGGAAATAACAATAGGGATGTTCCCAAGGTATGGAAAAACAATGAACTGATCGTCTGGCAAGGTCCAAGAGGCATGGTCAGAAAATGGAACAACAACCTTTGCACAGCTTTGAAACAAAAGAGCATTCCCCAGATAGGTTACCAACAGGTTCCCTTTTACGCTTACACATACAATACCAATGAGGAGAGAGACATATTCAGGAACCTAGATTATAATTCATGTCACGTGCTGACCTTTCAAAGGGCCAAAAGGCAACCCAAGATTTGAACTCTACGTTTCTTTTCTACAAGGAGTTGTACATCTATTCATGTGTGCTTTCACATTAAGAAAGTGTATAAGAAATACTCTCCTCTTCTCCCGTTAGGTAAGCCATAGAGCCGAACCATGTTATATGATTATGTCCATTATTTTCATTTTCCAACATTGCCTAAGAGCATTGAAGAAATTATTAGTAATACAAAGAATCAAGTACTTGTTTTTTAGAAGAGAAACATTAGAGCTTGCCCATTTGAAAAATTAGAGAATTGGTTGTTGCTCAATTTTGTTTATTTAGGTATGCTTAGGTTGGAGCATGTGCTCAAAGAAGCCTATTCTCAAATCCTAACTAAATAGGATCGATTGCATAAATTCATTTCCTTCAATCCACTCTATCAAGGACTACGTTGACATATGCACAAGTTGATAAAGTTTTATGCCTTTTTAATTATCTTGTCCATGTAATTTTGTCTTCCTTCATATAATTCAGAGCATAAAGCTTACTCTTTCCTGTCAAACATGTGTATTGGCATGGAAGATTCGTTCTCCATTGAAAAATCAGGTTCTGCCATGTTCTCCTGAAGGCAACTGATTCATTTGATTGCTTCACTTTTTGGAAGATGGCTCATCAGAGTCACCTTACGAAGCATTATAATGATTTTACTTATCTTATATCCTCATGCAATATTTTGGTTACTAATTCGATACTTATATGTCGCTAGATATTGCCTTTAATTGAACCAACAAAGCTGATCATGGACATGAGCATCGCTAACTACGAGTGGCATGAGTTTTTTCCGCGTGGTAATAATTCATTTTTCTAGCTGGATGATGATTTTTATTGATTATTATCAGTGTTTTCTAAGGAAATTCTTTCTCTGATGCAGCAAAATGTAATGTTGGTGTAATCATCTCCATATGGGCACCAATTGTGCTGGTAAATAAATTTGAAACTTATGCATGTAAAATTCTATTTATTGTTGAACGGCTTTCAAACCTTTTCAGCTGGTGCAGGTGTATTTCATGGATACACAAATATGGTATGCTATTTTCTACACCATATGTGGTGGTATTCGCGGAGCATTCAGCCATCTGGGTGAGGTTAGTTGTTTTATTCTCTTGTTACAGGTTTCTAGTTTGAATTTTATTTTTACTTGTATTTAATGAAGAACTGGCCCAAAAATTACAGGTATACAAATTAAGAAATAACCTAAGAAAAATACTAATTATACAAATTATAGAAAAAATGACTAAGTGAAGGGACATCTTTATCTTCTTTTCTCCCCTTTTCTTAGATCCGGACTCTTGGGATGCTGAGATCCAGATTTGAGGCTGTGCCTATAGCTTTTAGTTCACGTCTTCTACCAAAACTGAGAGGGGAGTCAGAAAATAATCAAATGGTAATCCTATTTTTTGTTTGGCATTTATGATCTTGAGATCTAAGTTAAATTTGACTTGTTTATCTATTACATTGCAAACATATTGTGACTTTATCAAATAGAGTTTTGATAACTAAAAAAATCCATGTTCTAATGCCCTTTTGTGAAAAATCCTGCACCCAACTATGACAGGATGAATTCTGGCAACGAAAGAACATTACAAAATTCTCTCAGGTGTGGAATGAATTCATCATTTCGATGCGGCAGGAAGACTTGATAAGTGACAGGTTAAGAAAATGTTTACTTTAAAATTTTGTACAACATCTTAGATATTATTGGCATCATCTTACTTCATATTTTGTTCTTCAGGGAGAGGGATCTTCTGCTAGTACCATATTTTTCACTAGACGTGTCTGTTGTTCAATGGCCCCCTTTCTTGCTAGCTAGTAAGGTATATGCATTTGTCTTTACATTTGTTTGTTTATTTTTTAGTTTTCTTACATTGTCAAACAAATAATTGCCAGTTCGTGACCTTATCTCATGCTTGACGAACAAACAGATTCCCATAGCATTGGACATGGCAAAAGATATCAAGGGGAAAGGTGGTATGAAGGGTAAAGATGACAGTTACTTGTTCAAAAAAATTAAGAGCGACGATTACATGCTTTCGGCAGTAATAGAATGCTACGAAACATTGAGGGACATAATATACGGCCTTTTGTCCGATGAAGGAGACAGATGGTGGGTCAAAAATTGGATTTTGTGTTTGATATATATAAATATCAAGTAAATCCTGGCTAGCTTGTAATCTGTTTCTGTTTAAGAGGGATCAAAATGTTTTTTCTCATTATCTTTTATTACAGGGTCATTCGGAAAATCTGTGAAGAAGTAGATGAGAGTATACGTAGGGGTACATTATTGGTTGATTTCCAGATGAGTGAGCTGCCTAACCTCAGTGAAAGATTAGAGAAACTTCTAAACCTTTTGGTATCTTTACTCTGGCTCTCATCATTTTTAAATTCTTTTGGTTGGGGCATTGGACTTACAAGTCTAGAGCTTATGTTGGCAGAAAGGTGATGGTAAAGATTCATATGCGAAAACTGTCAATGTTCTTCAGGATATTATGGAGATCATTACTCAGGATATTATGATTGGAAAGAACATGTAAGAAAGCTATTACATAAACTTTCTTTTACTTGATAAAATAAAAAATAAGCTTTCTCATTTTCTGTTTGCAATAATTTGGCAGAACTATTCATTCAACCCGATCAGAAGAAAGGTTTCAAAAACTTAACCTTGATCTTAAGGAGGACCGCTCTTGGATGGAAAAGGTGCTAAGATGCTCATTGATTATGTGAATCATAACAACACAAGTTGATTCACTTTTGTCTATTTCATTTTTTTTTCTTCAGGTAGTTAGGCTTCATTTGCTTTTGACCGTTAAAGAGTCTGCAATAAATGTGCCGATGAACTTGGAAGCTCGACGACGCATTACTTTCTTCACAAACTCCCTGTTTATGAACATGCCTCCTGCTCCAAAAGTCCGTGACATGCTATCTTTCAGGTGATTCCTTGTATTGGAATGCAACGAACATCTTGAAATCATGTTGTTATATTTGCCAGCATCATGTTTTATTATTTGATAAAAATCAAGAAGTACTAGGTTCACGTTGACTTTATTGGTAATGTGCGGTGATTGTTTACTCAAAGGGGTAACACATTTTTTCTTTTAACAATTAAAATATTTTATTTTATACTCTCTATTCAACCTAACAAGACTTTTCCAAGTAGATGGGATCATGACATGAATATGTTTCTTCCATTCTATGGCTAAGTTGATAAGCATATTATATAAGTTACTATATCTTCTGTAATTTTTTGGTATCTGTGTTGTTGTAGGTCTTTTGCTGCTTTTGTTGATGTCACTCTTTCTAGACAGTTATTCTAATGGTTTTCATTGCACTGTTTCCAGACTATCATTATCAATTCTTTCTTTTTTTTTTATCATTATTGGGGTTAATACTACCTTCTCTTGAACATTATCTTTATTGGGGTTGATACTACCTTCTCTTGAATATTTTTATCTCTTAATTTATCTTTTAGTTTTCTTAAGCATACCAATCTGAACATTGCTTTTTCAGTGCACTTTGTTCATCAATGTGTTGTTTCATTATTCCCAACTATAAGCTAAGGCAACACTGCCTTTATTGTAGAAAACTCTAGTGTATAGTGTATGCTACTAATTAATGGAGGTGATAAAAGAAGTCATGTTCGTATCTCAAGATCTTCAGTTTGTAGGTTTGTGAAATTATGAGAAAACAAGTGGTTTCTCAATTAGGCCTTGGTATTAATTATTTTCCATTGTTGGCATTCTTTCATTTTATTTCAGTTGCTAATTTATGTTCAAACTGATGATTTGGCTGCATCAGAAGATTGATGTGGAACTTCATATAATTCTGAAACGTGGAATCTTTGGCTAATTCACTTTTTAGATGGGCTATCTTCTAAATGTTTTGATCTTTTATCTATATGGTGTGAAATATTGATTGCATAAATAAACTAATAAGGCTCCCAAAAAAGCTATTGAAATAAACTGATCAAATTAAAGTAAATAGATCTTTAATAATTGAAGGAATATCTGATTTGAATTGCTTTAATTTCATCAAGTGAATACAAGAAAGATTCTTTAGGATGTAAACTATAACTTGAATGCCTTTCACTAAAATTAAGTGCTTGCCAAGAGTGATGGGAGAAGGAGATCCATGCAGATAGGACCTGAATGCCTTTCCCAAATATTAAGTGCTAGCCAAGATGGTGATGAGAGAGGGAGATCCGTGCAGATTTGACATTTTAGTGTTCATTTTTTTAGAAACCTCTCCCATGATGTAATTAGTTGTCTAATAGTACAAAATTTATTATCATCTGCAAACCGTATGTTTCCATTGTTAATTATCAGTAGTAGCACATGATATGGTGTCATTTGTAACCTTCTCCACTAGCTAGAAGGTAGGTTGTGTATCTGACTTCAAAGGATAATTAATGTATATTCTGTATATGTGCTCAAAATGTAGTTCTGCATTGCTTCTATTACTATTAAATCATTGATTAAGTTCTATTAAATATTAATTAAATTGTGTCAAGTAATTTTTCTTCTTCACAGGTTCCATATTGAGATTGGATAAGGCTTTCATGTTCCCATTGTCTATATACTATTATAATGTCAAAGTTGGAGAACCATGCTATGATCACTTTGACATTCTTCAGACCTACCCCTAAGAACTTTATTATGGTTTTAAAATTGTACAATATAATTTTACTTATGTAAAAAGGCAATAATTTTATTGAAAGTTGAAACAATATATCTTTCCTGGTCCTTAACCACATTTTAACTTATTTTCTTTGATATCGTTCCAAAACCACATAGTTGTTCTGCCATTTATTTAAGGCGCTGAATTGTAAATGTTATGGCCTTTTGCCTGTCCTAGGAATTACTTCGGCTTGTGTACCTGTACCATGAATGGTTGTGCTTATAGTTAGTGCCAACTTTGCTTCTTACTTGTTGATATAACTTAAAAAGTAACATCGTTACTAATGTTCATATCGGTTCTCTTTTTTTCTTCCGTTGTCTTCTTTTGATTTTGCAAATCAGTGTGTTGACTCCATATTTCAAGGAAGAAGTTCACTTTTCATGGGATGAGCTCCATCGGGAAAATGAAGATGGCATAACAACGCTATTTTACTTGCAGAAAATATATCCTGGTAATTAACAAGTCTTTAGTCAAACTTGCACCATGTTCTGATGCTGGAGTTGATTTCATTTTCCGATCTTTGTTCTGGCTAACTAGATGAATGGAACAATTTCCTGGAACGCATGAATGATCCACACAATAATATGCAAAAAGATGCAGATCAAGAGAAAAAAGATGCAGTTTGTGAGTGGGTATCTTATAGAGGGCAAACACTGTCTAGGACAGGTTTTGTACAATTAACAACACAAGTGGCTTATACTTTTTTAAAGTTCATCTTTTATTTATTATTATTATTATTATTTTTAATTTTCACAATTACATGGTGTTGTGCTTGATTCAGTGAGAGGGATGATGTACTATCGGCAGGCTTTAGAACTTCAATGCTTACAGGATATTTCTGAAGATCGTTGTATGTGAATTTTACCTATTAATTTTTAAGAATTAAAGTTGATAACTTAATTTTGATATCCTTTGCAATAAATTATCAGCTAAGAAATGAAGAAATCATGAGAAATTTCAACTTTTTCTTTGCAGCAACTTCTGGCAATGACTCAAGAACCCATACTTGGAACATGGATCATGCTTCTTCTCTTGCAGAGGCTGTGACTGATATCAAGTTCACATATGTTGTTTCTTGTCAGATCTTTGGTATCATGAAGAACTCTAAAGATCCAAAAGAACAGTCCTACTATCAAAACATTCTCAATCTCATGTTAATGTTAGTTGAATGAATTTCTGATTTATTTCTTGTTATTATGTATATCTAGATGGTCTGCTGTTTGTATATCATTCAAATTTTATCATAATGAACAGGTATCCTTCACTTCGTGTCGCTTACATAGATGAGAGAGAGGAAAATTCTCAAAAAGTTTACTATTCTGTTCTTGTCAAGGGAGGACATAAGTTTGATGAGGTATGTTGCGCTGCAAGCCGTCTATGGAACTTTTGTTGAGATTTATTTGCTGGATTACACTCCTTTACCATTTAGCAAACTGATGAGCTACGAATAGAAGCTTACTTATATGTACAGTGCATCTTATCAAAATCTTTTGACGATTGCTATTTTGTTAGTCTATGGTAAGATTCTACTTTTCTTTGCATAGCGGCTAGGATTGGCAGATTCATTAAACTGCATAACTGTAATTCCTTCTGCTATTTTGTATGTTTTTCAACAAATTGATCATAAAAAAGTGAGTATTTACTGGATGCTGATCCATTTTCTAAATGAATTACTAAAACCACCTGGTCACTCTATTAAATTTTCTTAGAAAATGCTGCCAAGGAACAATTTTATTTTATCTTTTATTCACTTATGTTTTTCTTTCCTTTTATGATGATTCTTCATTTTGGTTTATCACCGAATTAACAAGAGCCATTGTCGATTTATGTTTCCTTAGAAACATATGCATCTCAGTTGATACAAATTGCAAAATTTTAAAACAATGCAAATAACGTCCTGACTCCTGATTTACTAAATACTAAATTGGCATGACATGATAAAATCTTTAGAAGACAACTCAATAGAAAAAAAAAAAAATTAAGAATATGATAGTTTAGGGGTATTCAAAGATGTGCCGGTTAAATGCAACCACAGATTATGTGTAGCATACATGGGGTTTTATTAGTAAAATAGTGTTTAGGAGATTTGCAGATTTTAGGTCTATTAGTCTCGTTACATGCCTTTACAAGATCATTATGAAGATTTTAGCAAATAGGCTGAGGGGTGTTTTGCATTGCCATGATTTTGGAAAATCAAATGGCCTTTGTTCAAGGTCATCAAATTGTCAACCTTGTTCTTGCAAATGAATTGCTTAAGGATGACAAATATGGAGTGAGGGTGAGCGCAGTGTTCAAATTGGTGTTGTCAAGGCATTGCCTAGGGGATGTCTATCCCCCTTGAACGCCTAGGTAGTGGGCCTAGATTGCCTAGGCGCTATAGGAAGATTGTTGTAATTCATCTTTTTTGGAAAGGTTTGAAAAGAAAATTATTTTAAAAATTTTGCCTAGGCGAAATTTGTCCCTATATATATATATAATTCTTTAAGGGTCTCTAAATAGTTATTTTATGGTTTACCTATGACCCACTTAGGCCTTGCCTTACAAAGTCTTACTGATGGTCTTCCTCGGGGAAGATTGTTGGGGGAAAGATGGCTTACATAGGATTAGCTGTTGCCCTCTTTTTTGTTTGTTTTGGTGGTGGACGTGTTGGGAAGGATGTTGGATATGGTGAAGGAAGTGAACTTGGTGTCAGGCCTTGAGGCAGGGTTTTAGAACGTGGAGTTCACTCATCATCAATTTGTTGAGGACACATTGATCTTTTTGGTAGGAAGCGTGTAATGTATCCTTAATACATCTATGGTTACATCTGTACTTACTGTTTTGTCATTAATCTGTGGTCATAGATGCTCAGCACCTAAAAATGTTTTTCACTGTTTTGCCATAATTTTGCAATATCTATATTCTCCAGTATGACTTGGATCTCTACTACTCTATTATGATGTCTTGCTCTTGCCTTTATCAATGGTTTATATTGGATTTCTAGGAAATCTATCGCATTAAGCTGCCTGGTCAGCCAATAGCCATTGGTGAAGGAAAGCCTGAAAATCAAAATCATGCAATAATCTTTACTCGTGGAGAAGCTCTTCAGGCAATAGACATGAATCAGGTACCATTCCGTTGATTCCCCTTCATTTAGATGGCTGACTAGTTGAACTCCTTTTTTATGATTCAATAATATTGTTGTTTCAGGATAATTACCTTGAAGAGGCTTTCAAAATGAGGAATCTTTTGGGAGAGTTTCGGGAGTCTCATCATGGTGATAGGAAGCCCACAATTTTGGGTTTGCGTGAACATATTTTTACTGGAAGGCTAGTTTAAACATATATCTCAGCAGCACTTGTTTAATCTTGCTAAGTGTTTTGTATGAGTGCTAATGTTTCTAATTTTCTTAGAATCAGGACTTATATTCTGTCTTTTTTTTTTTCATATAGTGTTTCATCACTTGCGTGGTTCATGTCCAATCAAGAGACCAGCTTTGTCACGATTGGTCAGCGAATATTGGCAAGCCCTCTTAGGTAACATGTAATTTTATTCTAGAAAAACTTTGAAAAAATAAGTATATTATATGATTGCTTTCTTTAGCAGTACTATGGACATTAAAAGTCTTGGTGTTACCATAACATTTATCTGCTGAAAGAAATCCTTTTTGTTAAATACACAATTCTTATTGCCTTGAAATGTTGAAGCCATGAAAGCTGATTCTCATTTATTAAAAAGAAAAACCGTATTCATTCCCTTTTGTGTTTGATGTTTGCTTGAGGGGTTTGTTATTGTTTGTTTTGAAGGGAAATATTAAAGTATTATTTATGTATGTCTATAAGTGTATTGTCTGTACATAACCGGCTCCATGTTGAGCCTCAAACTACTAGTATAAAAATCAGTGTTGTCAAGGCCTCACTTAAGCTAGACACCTAGCCCCTTGGTGGCCTAGCTGCTGCATAGAGGTAGTTGTAATTTATCTTTTTTAGAGAGGCTTGAAAAATTCTTTTATTTTAGACCCTATAGCAATACAAATTAAATAATATATTAGAATAAGTAATGTATTGTTTATTTTAATATATATATATATATGGAGTTTCTCAGCTTCCTCTTTTTCCAAGAATGAATGAGCCGCTTGGAAAAAGCCTTCTATTTCCGTTAAACGACCCAACTTCTCCCTGATATAATCAACTTAATCCTCGTTGAGAGCTTAGACCATGAATGGGTGAATCTAAGTATTTGTTAGGTAGTGGCTTTCGCCTTTTCTATACTAATAGGGCTGTTGGTGAAATGCCCGTGAGACCTGTGGGAGGTGAATCGACGGAGAAGCTGACGGAGGCTCCAACGAATTAATTTGTTTTAACCGATGCCCCAAGACTGATTCCGGTGGATCGACCAAGTAGTTCATATCAATCTAGTGCTTTCGAATCGAATACTGACCTTTTGTAAAGCTCATGAATTTATTTGACTAGATTCAAACAACCTTAGAGGATTTGAACTGGAGCAAAACCTCGGGGCTATGGTTGAACCAACTCAATCAAGCGCGATAAGAAGTCAAATTACTCAAAATAGTAGTACACCAAAACAGTGCTTTACCCCTAGATGTCCAATCAACTGCTATGCCTTAATGCATTTTGGGGAGAACTGGTATATATATATACATATGGAGAGAGAGAGAGAGAGAGAGAGAGAGAGAGAGAGAGGCTAAAAGGTTAGATTGTTTCCGCATTAACTACTTCATGCATTGTGTTGCAACTGTTTTCTCAAAGCCAGAGAGTTTAGCAACTACCAATACTTGAAGAACCTTTCTCAGTTAAACACCAGTCATTAGATATTAAATATTTATGCAACTTTCAATGAAATTAGATAATTGATATAACCATATAAGTACAGAAGACATGATTGGTATTATGTGAAGCACAAGATGTCAGTCTCTTGCTCTTTAGTCCCATATAGCTATCATATTACATGCAATCCTTGTTTTACAAGAGAGAACAATTGCATAATTAACGTATCAGAAACACTTTTTCTTCTGTCGCTCAACTTTAAAATAGAAGAATCAACAATAAATATCTTGTTTAAAGTTTCAATTTTGGTGTAGGAAAATAATATTCTTTTCTTCATAAATTTCCTTATAATAATCATTTTTAATCAATATAAATAAATAAAAGAAAATAAAATAAAAAACTGAAATCTAAGGCCTACCTTCAACTTAAAGTATTTTTGGAATGAACTCTAAGAATCTCATCTCCCTCTTTTGCACATGTTTTCTCTCTACCTTATCTTTCCTTTACATCTCCTTATCCACTCAAACCTTGCTCCCTTATCCTTTTTTGCCTATCGTGTTGCCTCCCCTCTTGGTCACTTTTACTATTTGCCTTTGTTTTCTCTATCTTCTTCAAAGAAATGTAAAATTTACCTTTTGAAAATTTAAGATGTCATAAAAATT
The DNA here is from genome assembly GCA_030144865.1 of Tinospora cordifolia. Taxonomy (NCBI): domain Eukaryota; kingdom Viridiplantae; phylum Streptophyta; class Magnoliopsida; order Ranunculales; family Menispermaceae; genus Tinospora; species Tinospora cordifolia. The sequence continues at coordinate 10,984 of JAJIYU010006628.1, forward strand.
ATTGTTCAAATAATGCTTTTGACGTACCCATTACATATATTTTCTTTAAAACGAGGCAAATTTGACCAAATAATCACACGCCATCCGTTTTATCAATGATACCTTGCAACCGTGATATGTGATTGTTTATATTTCAAAACTTATTGAGGCATCGTAATTCTATTCTAGCTTTTTATTTTATTATTGATAGTGCCCATGATTTATCTTGGTAGACTCCATATGTTATCTTGTTCCTAATAAGTAAGCTTCTTTTCTACTACAAGCTATTAGAGGTGTTCTAATTGTGGCAAATTCATGTTTATGGGGCACTCTTAAGGTGGAACTAGGAAAGTAGTTGACATTTTTGCAATTAGTAAGGGTCATTGCTTCAAGATAATTACATGTTCTTAAATATGTAGACAGACAGTGGAGTATTATGTAATGTCGGTTGATGATTAGCATCTTCAATTTTATTATTACACCATCAATGCCTTTAGAGATTTATAAATGTAATACTTTCCCACTATGCACTACTACTCTGTAAATGAAGTATCAAGATTATGTCTTTAAATACTGATGCTATTTGATTTCACCAGTACATCTGGACTTTCATGCTTTTCCACAGCTTACAACTAGTCTAGAACCAAGTTGTCATGACTTTCTTCATGTTCTGATGCTATTTGATTTCATCATCACCCCAGAGAATGTTCAATTTGTGCACTGAACATCCATTGTATAATATTCGACCTTTGATATGTTGTCTCTTGCTTTAAATTCTTTTTGCGTGGTTTGTCCATTATTTCATCCCATAAGCTATAAGCTAGCTTTTGGGCCCATCTCTTCACCTAGTTAGCTAGTTTTAGCATGGAACAAAAGCAAAGAATTGGATAGAGCTCTCTTAGGAGTGACCTATGGGTCCAATCTGACCTGGTTCATTTACCACAATTCATATCCAAGGCTTGCTAATATAATGGGTTATGCTAGTCCGACTCAGTATTGTATTGGGTGAGTCTAGGCTAATCTATTGGGTGTAGCTTGGCACACATGCCCGATCTATTAAGTAGTGTATGTCTGAAAAAATGTGGAATGCTACTTATGCAAATTATGATAACATCTGTAATTTTTCTTTTCTTTTTTTAGCAAATGTTAGACATATTTTAGATAAATTTAGTCAAAAACTTGTAATTTTTCATATCTATATCTATAATAATATAGAAACTAAAGTTTAAAATACTTTGAACAATTAATAGTTTTTATAGGCAAAACAATTAGTGGCCTTGGTTTGTTTTAATGCTAGTGTATTTTTGGCTTACTATGTGATATGGACAAGCTTAGGGCCAAACTATAGATACTCCTAGAGCTTGATGGTGAACAAGGGGGTGTATGCATGGTATTAATGGACTTATTATATCCAACTTGGATATTTATTGGTGATTCACCTTAAGGATGCTTGATTGTGAGTTCGTTATTCCAGTATTTGCTATTTACTCAACGTTATTCCCCAATGTATTACAATTCTAGTAGAATCTTGAATTTTAAAGATCATGCTTCACATGCTGGACTTTCAAAATCTAACTAAATCAAAATAAATACTAGATTGGGATCTTGATAGCACAATGGGTAGAGATATGACTTTAATGGAAGTAGACATATGGGCAAAGAGATAGTGACGAATGAAGCCAAGAGCTACCTAGGAGTCTAAAAAAGTATTTGGGATCCATTATAGTTCAAGAAAGAGAAATGTGTTGTTAATGCGAATCATGGAGTTGAAGAATTGGCCAAGTGGGGTACACTTAGAATATTGTATGATTGATGCATCCTAATGAAGTTGATAGGAAAATTTTTATAAAGCAAGTATTAAGCCACTCATGCTTTATGGACTAGAATGCTTGGCAATAAAGAAATAACATGGAAACAAACTAAGTGTTAGAGAAATACAAATATTAAGATAGATAGTTGGTAAAACATTAAAAGATAAAGCTAGAAATGGACCATGAAGAAAAATGGTAGGATGGGCTCCACTTGGGGGTAAAATGAGAGAAAATCAATGAAGTTGGTTTGGACGTGCAATGAAAACTTTTGGATGTGCTATTAAGGATGAGTGACCTATTGACAATCTACAGTGGTGATACTGATAGAGGAACAAAGCACTATGGATGAATATTGCACTCTCACTCTTTTGATGAACCATGATGTGCTTTTACTTTGTCCCTAAGACGAAGCAATACACTCTCTCACTTACTGCTTCTTTTCATGATAAGATAGTTTTTCAAAATTTTGCCCTGTCTAAAGTGGTTAATAAATCTTATTGTACAAATTCCCCATCAAATCCATGAGGCTTCTCTATAAGATAATCAAGAAATATATAACTACTTTAATTTAAATGTTTAGCCTTGAGGAAGTAGAATGGTGGATGCAAATTCTAGTGTTGTTAAGGCAAAAAAGTGGTCTAAGATGACAAACCTCCATAAGGTGTGGTAGGGCCTAGGTAAGGACTAAGAAGGTTTAAGATGAACCACAAAATAATCACTTAGAGTCCTTAAAAATTATTTGTTTATTTTTGGGCCCCACATTGTGTGTGTCTATGATTTAAAATAAATAAATATATTGTTTAATATTTATTTTCATAATTCTATTAATTTATAATTTTAATTATGAATAAGTATATTTAAATTATAGAATTGTAAATAAACTATGTATTTTAGATACTAATCATAATATATCAAAATAAATTCATTATTATCATAACATTCTAATAAGTTTTATAAGTCGTAAGTCAACAAAAGAAATTACATCCAATGTCTTTTGGTTTCACATTAGAACTGAAATTCCCAGTTCTTGATGCCGTCTAGTCTATATGAAAAACATAAAAAATAAAATAAAATTATAAAAACCCATTAATGAACAAACTAGTATTTATGCATTACACATAACACAATAAAACATATAGTTCTACGATTTAAAAAGCAAAGAAAGACTAAAATTGTAGTCGAGAAATTAAAAATAGAAAAGAATTTCACAAAAAAAATATCAAATCAAATGAGCCAAAAAACAACAAGTTGTACAAATGGTTATTCTCCTTTGTCGAAGTCGTCGCAAGTTATTAGAGACTCGAATAGCTTGTAGGAAGTTGAGCAAGAGTGGTTTGAGTTGACTATCGACAGAGAGAGAGTTGAAAGAGAATTTTTGTCAGAGAGAGAGTTGAGAGAGTTTTTGACAGAGTTTTGGACGGGAGAGAGAGAGAGAGAGAGAGAGAGAGAGAGGAGTCAAGAAAGAGAATGAAGAGATTTGTAGAAGAGAGATCTGGAGAGAGGAGAGAGAGATAGAGAGACAACTACAAAGAGAGTCGAGAAGAGAGAGTTAGAGTTGCAGATGAGGGAAGAAGAGTTGCAGCGGAAGAGAGTGCACAATTTGCAAGAGAGAGAGAGAGAGAGATGGAGTTGCAAGGTGTAGGTCAATGCAGTAGGTTGAGTTGAGCATTTGGTTAAATTAACACAGATTAAAATATTTTTAAAGCCCTTTAACTTTCTGAAAATTTCAAATAGCCTCCTCCAGTGCCTAGACCAATGCCTAGGCGTTGGGAGGGTTTGGCTGACTAGGTGTCACCTTGATAACATTGGTGAATTTATCTAGAAGAACTCGTGGTATTGGAAAAAGGCTTAATTGACTTGAGTTAATCAGAAAATGGATAATGATAATTAAATTTACATGTGTACATGCACATGCACTTGTGTCTCATATTGTCTGTTTATTAGTAAGAGTCCTACAAATTTTATTATTATTTGAAAAAAAAAAGTAGTCTTTACCTATAAGCAAGGGCAATTTTTATCCATTTTTATATAAATAAGAATTGGACTAAAAATTTTAAAGTTACAATGAGAAGGGAAATTCGATAATCAATTAATTTATTGAATCAGGTGAGTGGGAGAGTTGTGAAAATAGTTGTTTGAATAAATTACTCTAATACCCATCGAATTATCTTAAATTAAAAACAAAAATAGATCTGGGGGGCAAACATAGGAAGAACACCAATAGTGGTCTTATTGTGTGGTTCTCGACTTTTGTCAATTTAATAATGTACATTTACTCCAAACTTGATTTAATACCCTACGGACATATCTTGTCTCACAAAGAAGAGTTACCAGAGCTAATAGTTTGTGGGTTTAACCTATTTGGCTATATAAATGCAGTGAACAATTTTCTTTTGAAAAGAGAAACAAATTTTATTAATTATGGAAACAAAAGCATTCAGGGAAAACCAGTGACCGTCATAAATAGAGAATTCCAGAGCAAAAACATAGATTACAACTCCAAATCCAATACACCAATACAATGAAAAGTTCCCCCATGCCTAAGCCGCCTTATACTAGGAATCCATTTACCCCAAGGTCACGCAAAAACCCAGGAAGAGGCTAATAATTGGATATTTTCCCACAGTTGCATGCTTTTCCCAACCATATTGACCAAAATGTGGCATAGAATGTGATTAGACCTGTTTCTTTTTTCTCTCGGGAGAGACTAGGGGTATAGAAGACTGATAGGCCCTTGTCAATATCATAAGGAATTTGATATTTTCCTCCCAAAAAGGAAAACCATCTTACTGCAAAAAACCCTTTGAAAATGTACAGGCATCGAATAATGCTGCTAGTCTTAAATTTCTGATTTTGACATTCATAATTCCCGGCATGTTTGTTGTATTCACTATTTTCTCTATACAAATCGCCTTATGCCAAGATGTTTGGGAAGTATTTTTTAAATTATGGAAATACATAACTGCACTATGTTGCACTTTTGAAAACGAGACTTGCTGTAATGGGCTTCTTTATTTTGAATTAATTGTGTAGGGCACTATTTCATGATTATGGTAAGATGAGGGTCATAAAACCCCATCTTGTAGAGCAGTACTGGTTACGAGAAATGAATTTCTGCATGCATGTTTATTTACTTGGCATCATATTCATAAATTTCTTGATATTTGTTGATTTTTATTTGCAGAGTTCGTTTCCACTATGGCCATCCTGATGTCTTTGATAGACTCTTCCACATTACACGGGGAGGCATAAGCAAAGCTTCAAAAGTCATTAATCTAAGTGAAGATATATTTTCAGGTAAACCAAGGTAGTACTTAGACCTGTACGGATTAAGAATGACTTTTCACATAGTTAATCAGTGAAATATCTACAGGATTCAACTCAACTCTTCGTGGGGGATATATAACCCATCATGAATATATTCAAGTTGGAAAAGGACGGGATGTGGGAATGAATCAAATATCGCTGTTTGAAGCCAAGGTAGCAAATGGAAATGGAGAGCAAACATTGAGTCGTGATGTTTATCGGCTTGGACGCCGCTTTGACTTCTACAGAATGTTATCATTTTATTTTACCTCAGTTGGATTCTACTTTAGTAGCCTGGTATGCATTTTCTATGCAATTCTCTTAAGTTTTCCTTTCTTAATTCCATTTTTTGAGGAATTATGAGTAATTTGGCATACCTCAATTACAAAGCTGCTTCTTATTTGGACTGCCATTGTAGCATGGTGCTAGTTAAGATCATCTATATGCTAAATAAATGCAATTTTTGTTTCATTTGATAGCTCAAGTTGGTCTTTTATTATTATTTCAATTTTTATGTAAGAATTCCTTCGTTGATACCCTGAAGAAAAGTAACGGTCTTTTGAAAAAAAATGATGATAACCAAGATAGCCATGTTATTTATTTCTATGAAGAGGATTTTTTATTTTTTTTCATTAGAGTGTTGTCTACAATCCAGATTTAGAAAACTTGTCCAGAGCTTTATGGCCGTAAATATATTTTTTTTCAGGTTACTGTGCTTACAGTGTATGTATTCCTTTATGGACGTCTATATTTGGTTCTAAGTGGTCTTGAGAGAGCAATTCTTGAGGACCCTGCAATCCAACAGAGCAGGTCCATTGAAGCTGCATTGGCTACCCAATCTGTCTTTCAGCTTGGTCTATTACTTGTGCTTCCAATGGTTATGGAACTTGGCCTAGAAAGAGGTTTCCGCACTGCCTTGGTTGACTTTATACTAATGCAGCTCCAACTAGCATCTGTATTCTTTACCTTCCAGCTTGGCACCAAAGCACATTATTATGGAAGGACAATATTGCATGGAGGTGCAAAATATAGAGCAACTGGTCGGGGATTTGTTGTATTCCATGCAAAATTTTCTGATAATTATAGATTATACTCAAGGAGTCACTTTGTCAAAGGATTAGAGCTGGCGATACTATTGATCGTCTATGAAGTATATGGGAGCTCATACCGCAGTTCAAATCTATATTTATTTGTCACATTCTCTATGTGGTTCTTGGTTGCCTCTTGGTTGTTTGGCCCTTTTATTTTCAATCCTTCTGGCTTTGATTGGCAGAAGACTGTTGATGATTGGACAGATTGGAAAAGGTGGATGGGTAACCGTGGTGGCATTGGTATCCAACCTGAAAGAAGTTGGGAATCATGGTGGAACTCAGAACAAGATCACTTGAGGCATACAGATTTCAGGGGGAAAGTTCTCGAAATCATCTTGGCTCTTCGCTTCTTGATCTACCAATATGGAGTTGTTTACCACCTCAATATCGCTCATCACAGCAAAAGTCTTCTGGTATAAATCATCTTACATCTTGCTAGTTCATCCACAATCAAATTAATAAACCTTATTAAGTATCTATATTAAAGTATTGTACTTTCCTTTTCTCAGGTTTATGGACTTTCTTGGCTTGTCATGGCAACTGTTCTCTTGGTTTTAAAGGTAAGGACATTAAACTTAAAATCTCAAAGTCACTTTTGGCAAATTGTTTAATGGAGTAGTACGTCCAGGGCTTTAGAATGCAATTGTTTTGGAGCTAATTGATTCCATGAATCTCACAAAATTTAGAGCATATACTTGTTTAGTTTGGCCAAGTTATCAAATAATCTGTAGATTTTGATATCTATATGCTTGTTGAAGTTTTCAAAATCAACTTTTTGACAAAGTTATGTGGTCAATTGCTATTCCTTCTCTAACTTGAGCATAATCTAACGATGCCTTGGTGTTTCCTTCTTGCTTTTGCTCAGATGGTATCTATGGGTAGACGAAGATTTGGTACAGACTTTCAGCTTATGTTCAGAATCCTAAAAGGACTTCTATTCCTAGGCTTCATATCGGTCATGACAGTCTTATTTGTAGTTTGCAACCTCATTGTATCAGATGTGTTTGCTAGCATCCTCGGCTTCATGCCTACAGGGTGGGCCTTTGTTCTGGTTAGTAACATTTGCTCTTTTCTCTTTGAAACCATCAGAAGTAAACTGAATAGACGCGTGAAGCCTACAGTCATTACAACTTAAAACAACCATTCTTAAGATTTATAAGATTTGATATATTTTATTTTATTTTATTTTTTGAAAAGAAAGAATTGTATTCATTGAAATATTGTAGGACGATATATCCCTTACAAAAAGTATGACAAATCGAACAGATGCATGAAAATTACCTTCCTTCAGTAGAACCATACAATTACGCATTACAGAACACAACATACATAATATATCCTGCTAAGTCCCATACAAAATATTATGTCAGTTCCTTATCCATTCACCAAAGGCGAGCCCATTTCCTAGTTTGGTGGTTGTTACCTATGCCACAAAAAGTGCTACTGACCTCTGCCAGATTTGCAGAGTTGTGCTTTCCTTCCCTTTGAAAATTCTCCTGTTGTGTTCTTGCCAAACTGCATACAAAATTACAAACAGAGAGTGTTTCCAATAGGTATTGATAAGGCTACCTCCAACTTCATTAGACAGGGCTTTAAACTATATGTGCTTCAACTGCCTTGCATTCTAGATCCTCCTTATATTCAGAATTCTTGCTTATTATTGTTTGGTTTCCTGCTTGATTTCTATTACTGTTTTAATCACCGAGGAGTAAAGTTGTTCTTTTTATCTGTTGCTAGATTGGGCAAGCTTTGAGACCCTTGTTGAAGCATATTGGATTTTGGGACTCCATTCAAGAACTGGCAAGAGCATACGAGTATGTGATGGGCATTATCATCTTCATGCCCATTGTAATATTGTCATGGTTTCCTTTTGTCTCAGAATTCCAGACCCGTTTACTCTTCAACCAAGCATTCAGTAGAGGGCTTCAAATCTCAATGATTCTTGCAGGAGGGAAAGAGAAAAGGCAACCTAGTTAGACAGCATAAAAATTGTTTGCCTTCTCAGATTATTATCAATTTTCTAGGTGTTACTTTCTCTGTTGATTGATTTTTTATTATTATTAAAAATATGAATAAAGTCTTTTTTGTATTTTATTGTAATCTTTCAAAGCTATACAAATTTAAAATTTTTCTTTGCTGCTTCAAAGCTTATGGGGGCTTTGATGAATACGATTTTGCATCTGCATCATTTGAAGATGATGCACCATTTCATCAATTATTTCCCTAGTTTTCTTGGTTTGACTAAGGTAGATTTGATATATAATTTTCAAATCCTAATGTAAGTTTTCTTGTAATGTTTTCAAATATTGAAAACAGGAAATAAATTCAATAGGAACCCAGCACACCCTTACATTTTCGCACCTTTATTGATGTAAAATATTGAATGATAAAACAAAGAGGTTGAACAAAAAACAAGAAAAATACTTGAAAATCTGTAAACTTCTTTAGGTTTATTTATTGAGGAAAAAAAAATAATTTTTCTCCCTCATCAACCAAACATTATTTAACACAGTGAAAATATAAGTTGATACATGATGAGTGGAAGGTACATTCTTTTGGATAATAAGTTGATACATTCTTTAGGATTATATTTTCTCGGCTGAAAATATTAATCTAATGCAGGGTGAGTGGAAGATAAATGAAGTTTGAGATGATTTAAGAGTGAGTGAAAATTTGAAGATGTAACGGTTAATTAACATAAATGAGGGGATTTTAATACTACTTAGTAATAAAACATGTTCTTTTAGCGTCAATTTTATCTTAGGTTATTTTTCTATATCTTAGAAAGGCTATTTGGAGATTAGCTCCCACTGTAATTTGCAAATTAGGGTTTAATTTCTTTTTCTATTTTAGTTTTTATTTTTATATTTTTATATTTGTGCTAAGTTAAAGCGCTATATGACTTACCAATACTTCAAAAAAGTTTAGTTAATTGTTATAAAAGTCATATTCAGTTCCTTATTTTTTTTAATTTTAAAGAAAAAAGTTTTCATTGGCGGTAAGCAAAATAGTTTTATTACCTCTTATTTTGATTAGACTTACTAAAATAGAGCTTTAAAAAAATTAAAACGTTTGATAATATTTGTTTCACTTCTTTTTTAAAAATTCTTTTT
>JAJIYU010006629.1:0-20374 GCA_030144865.1 Tinospora cordifolia
ATCATCATCATCATCATGGAATTAAACAACAATAATTGGATGGAAAAGGTATGGCTGAGTTCCTCGATCATCATAAGGGAATTAGCCAAGGAAGTGAGCCAGAAAAACACCCTTGGCTTCTTCACTTAAATTTCTTTCTTTCTTTACTCTTCCGTTAAATATTCAACCACGTTGTTTATTAATTCATTATTAGGAGGTGATAAGAAGTTAGTATGAAGGTGTTGGGGAGGTTGTTAATTCCACCCCTCTTGTGTTATTTTATTGATTTGTTGTTGGAATAAGGATCAAAATTCAGGCTAAAAACAAATGGGAAATGGGCTGAATTATTGAGAGCTATAGGTAGAGAGAAATTAGATAGCCAGGGAGACGAGTAGATGTGTTAACGGGGGAAAAATAAGCTTATTGGAAATAAGCATTTACTTAATCAGAAGCACCAGCAAGCAGCAACATCATATTGAAGACAACCAAAGAAATTAAGAAGACAAAGGAGCCAAGAGACCCGGCCGGCCGGACGGATGGACGGACGGAGGACGATGACATTCATCTGGCTACAATTAAAAGCCACGGATAAAAAATAAAGCAGCAGAAGCCGAATGTAATATTAGTGGTGGTGATTCTTTGGAAGCGTTGGCATTTCTTTGCAGTCATACATATGGGGCTGCTGTCAATGAAAAAGGAAGGAAAAAAAAAAAGAAGAGTATTTTTATTTGTCTCAAATTAATTTCTTGTGCATTATTATTGGTATTACCATTATTGTTTTGTTTAATTTTATTTGTTTGTAATCTATCTTTAGATTCTGGTGTTTGTTTTCCTTTCATACATTCCTTGCAACATGTGGGGGTGAGGGTGCGTACTATATCAGATGAGTGTGTTGCAATAATCCGTTTTTTTTTTTTTTTTTTAAAAAAAGCAAAACAAAAATTTGGGGGCTTTGCATGGATTTTACTTTGTCTGTATGTGCCTTCGTATATATTAGCTAGCTTGTATGAATATTTCTGACAGCTAAAGAGACAGGCAGGAGATGAAAGAGAGCACATTACATTTAGCAGAAAAGAAGAAAAAGAAAAAAAGAAAAAAAAAAAAAAAGGAAAAGGTGGTATGGTAGTGTCGATCATTATCAACATCACAACCCCGTCCTCTTCTCATCTTATTTTCCATCTCATTCCTACCATTACTTTTCTCCTTTCTCATCTTAATCTTCTACAATTATGTGTGTTTCCATCTCATTCTCCCATCACTTTCTTTTCCACTTAATCAAATTAAAATGATTTAAAACATGTACCTAAATTAATTCCTAAGCTGACAATACATATTATATTTTCATTTCATTAGAGTGAAAAAAATATTATATATTCATCATATTCATGCCTTACATCTGTATGCATACCATGAAAAAAAAGAATTTCTTATATTTATGTTCATTCTTCTTCTATCCGTTGTCTTTCTTCGTTTCAGAACGCAAATTTGTGTGTTTATTTAATTTAGGAGACACGCTGTTTTCTTTTTCTTTTTTTTTTCTTTTTTATAAATACACACACGTCTACACCAACATAGAAGCTTCGCTTGAGAGTCGAACCCTGTCCATTTATACGGGCATTCTATGCCATGCCACCTACACATGCTGTTTACATGAGAATCATACAAATTTTCATTTTCTTGCCGTACAACCTCTTACTAAATGCATTAAAAAGTATTTAGAAAGGATGCTCACCATATATATATATATATATATTCTTGCGTTATATATATATATTCTTGCGTCAGATTCCGCCCCCAATTCTATACCACTTTTTTTTTTAATAAAGAAAAGGAAATTACAAATTCAACCGTTCCAGGGTTTACTGCTTAATGAAATGGATCTTCGTTAAGTCCATGGGCTTATGGGTACCCTCCTACCAACTCAACCCATTAGTCTCTCAGTATTTTTTTCATTCCCTTTTTATTCATGAAAGACTAATTTGACGGAAGGCATTAGTATTAGGGAATGGGGGAGATTTGGCTGAGCCAAACTGAGAAGGAACATGCACGGGATGGTTGACAAGATGGGGAAGAAAGGAAGAAGGGGTAAAATGGTCCAACTCGTGAACAAGTGGAATATTACTACATCACCACCAATCCACCATTCACCCGGGAGTGGCGTCACAAAATGGGCAGTTTTGTCTTTTCATACATTCCTATAACCACACCAGTGTTTGTCGGGGGAGGGAGCCAGCTGGCTTTTGAAGTCCCAGACCACACCCCACCAGCACCTTCGCACGTGCTTTACGGGGGTGACGGATGGAGGGAATCACAGATCACGATGTATCAATCAACTGTGAAGCTCCTCTCCTCTTCTTCAGTAACATAAAATATTTCCCTCGTCACTAATCGCCGATCTCATCGTTTTATTCCTCGTCACTTCCCGAACGCCGCCCCCTCTGCCCCCCCGATCCCTACTGCTACGGTTAATAAAATAAAATAACTCCTTTTTTATTTTCTTGGTTATCTTATAAGAAAAATAAATAAATAAAGACAGTTGTGTAAAGGATGGAGATTAAGGTGTGAGACAGGAAGAGAGAATTGTGGCGTGAGATTCCGATTCCGTAGTGGAAGATGCTTTTATGTTACGGTGTGACGCTTGGGCAGCACCGATTGGTAGGTAGAACCAAGGACGTTTTGGTCTTTCCCCTCGAGGAGTTACGTGTGCAACGAGGTAATTAAGGTGTTGGAGGTGAGCACGTAATAAATAATAAGCGTTTTAAGGCTGCTTCTTACTAATCTATCAAACTATCTAGCTACCATTAAACTACACTACATGTACTAAAATAACTCATTATACACCCTTATATATCTCACTTTATGCTACATTGCATTACATTATCATCGGAGCGAAAAAAAAATTATTATAATAAAAACGAAGAAAGTTTAAATGATTTGTTTAATGAAATGCAATGCCATGCAGTGGGCATGCAATATTATTATATAAATAAAAAAGTTTAAATTTGAAATGATTAATTCAGTCATATCATATTTTTTTCAAAATCTATATAAAAAAATAGGTACGCAAATGAAATTAAAGATAGATTATTATGAAGAGCGGGGGAGAGATTGAGAGAGAAAAAAGAGAGAGAGAGAGAGAGGGGTCGGGATCGGTTGGACCGTTATAAGTGATTGCATCAGCAAGCAAAAAAACAAGGTGAGAAGATGAGACGGAGCGGGGAATGGGGAGGGGAGGTGGGTCCCAGGGCGAGGACCAAAATGGCATCGGCTTGCGTTGTCATCTCGCATCTCTTGCTGTTTTGGGGGACGAACGACCTAATTACGGCTCAACTCTCCCACTCATTACTTTTGAGAGAGAGGGAGAGAGAAAATAATAAAATAAAATTATTAAATAAAAGCGTGGCCTTGTTTTACTAATTAATTGGTTATTAATAAAAAATTAAGAGAACCAAAATTGTATTATTATTATTATTATTATTATATTGGTGTCAGTACTGTCACATCGATGGCCACATCACAATGGCGCTGAAATAAAGGTACACCAATCAGAGCATCTTAATTATATATATTATTAGTAATCATAATAATATACCATACTCATTACCACATGCATGCATGACCTTTTCCCATGATCATCATCATTATCATCTCGGTTTATGGAGCTTCTTATCTTAAGTAAAAGTAAATGAACCCAACTAATCATAATTTTATTCATATATATTAACTGTTATTATTAGATTTTATAATACTGAATTAAGCTATTAATTTACTTTCTATGGTAATAAAGTAGCCTTGTTAAAATTCTTTTTATTTATTTATTTTTTTAAAAATTTTCCCAAAGCCCCGTATGCATATTTCTCACCCCGCTATTTAATTAGATATTAATTAAATTGCTAATACAAAATTTAATTAACATTCAAAAAATATTGTGTGCTACAAATATTTATTAAATGTGTAAAAATATGTGATGAAAATGTTGTAGGTAGTTTTGATGATATCCTTACACAACAAAATTGAAAGTATTAGGATGTATTCAATTCATTCATGGGTTAACGTTTGTAAGTTATGATGATTTGATTGGTACTTTACTGGAATTAGTTAGTTGCCACATTAATCAAACAAACCCGAATCCTCCACGTACCAAAAAGTCAATAACTATTCAACTAATTAATCAATTATCAATGTAAAGCAACTAATTAATCCCCCCACCCTTCCATGCATACAGTTGGCAAAGTAATTAAATTAATTAATTATATATATCAACAAAAGTTTTCTTCTTCTTCTTCTTCTTTTTTTTTTATTAGAAAAAAAAAATTTTTTTTTTGGAGACATGCAGTATCGATCACACAAGCTACTTTAATTAATTAGTAGTTGGAAGGGCTAAAGAAACAAGGAACATTAAGCCAAACAAAAAACAACATTAATTTAATCTCATTTATTAATAATTAATAAACTACTTAATGTATAGTATATATTCATCAACACATGCCTACCTCCCACAAAATCTCCATTTTTTCAGGCTAGCTTTCTATTAATATTTTTTTTTTTAATTGAGATATGATGATTTGAGTAAGCGCACATAATTTGAGATATGATGATTAGGGAGTCTTTAATTTTTTTTTTGCTTAATCATACAACCAACTTGCTATATAGAACATAGTTATGCAATTTAAGGCAATCTAAAGACTTGTAATACAATGTCAAAACATAGTATCAACAAAATATATTCTTACATCATTGCCCTTTTTTGTTTTCATAATCAAGTGCTTTAATTAATTGAAAAAAAAATATCAAAACAACTTTTACGCTACAATTTTATATAAATACAATATTCATACTTATTAGATTAATAAGTAATTAATGTGTATCTTTAAGTATCTTAATTCAAAGATTGTAAATGATATAGTTGCATTATAAAATACAATTATATTGGTTAATGAGTATACATATTACTTAGTTGTATCTCTCATTTAGATATGGTAACAAACCAACCATGATCAGTACTAGAGGGTGCTGGTATATATATATATATTTTAGTTGTTAACACTATTTTTTAGCTTGTATTTAAGTATGTTGAATATTTAAAAAATACTTGTGAGTTGTATGATATTATGTGCATTGCTAAATAAATTAGATGAAAAAGATTAGGTTAGTGTAAGAAGAAAACAAATCTAAAAATGGTCTAAATATACATAGCATTATGTTTTACTTTTTTTACTTTTTTGTTTCAATGTGAACTAATGGGAATATTGGCAGAGCAAATGTCTTGCTAGGCCCACACCACTCACCAGTACTGTTTTTAAAGATAAGGAAAAAAAAAAAAATAGTGACTAGCTCATGTGTCATGTCAAAGGAGCCCCAGCTGGTGGGTTCATATGGCTCCATGGAGAAGTTTCTCCTTTTCACAAATATATATATATACATAGATGATGTACAAACTTATTTAATTTCAAATACCCATTTTGATAATATTAATGTAGATGATATACAAACTTATTTAATTTCAAATACCCATTTTAATTATATGTATATACATAAAGGAGTAGTAGTAGTACTTGGTTAGTATATATCAATTTCCCAATTATTTTCTTCATCATTAAGTAGTAGAACGTAGCAGCACTCGCTCTATTAGCTAATTAGCTGCTGATCGATGGATCTATCTTTAATTGCTGCTCATGGATCATATAATTAATTACTACTTTCACTTTCACTAATATACGTATAATCTCTCATTACAATCACAACCTTTAAGACACACTTAATGGTGACACCAAACGCCTTTGACGTAACACACGCACAACGAATTGTTATGAAGAATGGATGAGAAAATGATGGCAATCTACCTTTGCTGCCTTCATTCCTCACTTTATTAATAATTTAATACCCCCCTCCCTTTTTCTAGCTAACCCTTCCCTCCCTCTCTCTCTCTCTCTCATGTTTCAAAGGAAGTAATAATATTATCTAATTAATTACAAAAGTAAAATCTTTAAAATCTTGAATGTATAATGCACTCATCGAAATCTCAAAGTGCAATTAAGAAACCAAAATGATGTATTTTCTCTTTCGTTATACTGAATTAACTCATTTTAGTATTATCAAAATTCATATTTCTATGTCATAAGAAAATAGTAAAATAGGCTCGAGAGTGCCAAAACACATTCCAGACCATGATAGACTACCAGAAAGATATTTCAGTCAAACTCTCATGAGTGCTGAAACACATTTTGAGTAGTATGAAAGTGGTTTCAACTAGTTAGTGTGAATTATATATATATATATATATATATATATATATATATATATGCTACGACTGGGTTAAAACTCATTTTAGTAGAGTGAAATGCATTTCAAGTTATTTGTGCACAAATATTGAAAAATATATTACAAGTATAAAATAAGTTGGAGTTGTATGAGTACTTTTATGATAATTTTATTTAAAAACTTGTGTTTTCAAGCCAAATTGTCAAATTAAACCATTGTCTCAATATATGGAAGACAATTTTTTTTTTTTAACATTATATCTAAGATTATATTTAATCATGGCTGTTTTTTGTACTTTAAAACGTTAATTACACTTTTTTTTTGTTATATTGTAATTATTCTAATTAATATATTAATAACTCTATTTTTTAAGCTTTAAAAAAGTTATTTATACCTTTTTACACATAAGTCATAGCTAATAGACAAGGAGAGCTTCTTATTTTCCCCAAATTCAAACTATAACCTATAAATAGGCATGCAATCCACCATATGAGATGCAATTTAATTTACAATAGCTAATAAGGAGTCATTGTTTTATCTTAATCCTTACTTCCCTTCTCTTTCTCCTTCTAATTTTCTTTAAGTGCCGTCACTATCCTTCTGGCAAGTGAATTTCATCAGCATATTATATATATATACTAAGAATTATATATTAATATGATGATAAAAGGATAGTTAAAAATATCCTTGAATTTTAACTTGCATATAGTGATTTTGTTCGAATATATCTTTCTATAAAAACATTATATTTATGAGTCTTTTGGTTTTTTTTTTTTTAAAACAAATATGATATACTTAAGTCTGAAAGCATGCAATCTGACCCAGTCAAAAAATCAAAAGATGTTAGCCTGCAAGCTGCTCCCAAACCACACCACAAAATTTCATAGGTTGTAGTTCCTATAATTCGTTTTACGCATCTCTTGACACACAATTAATATTGGTGACAGTCTAGTTAAAGAATTTTAAAGTGGTTAAAACTGCAAGCATACATGTACGTATAAGACCTCGCTCCTAATCTCCACAGTATTGTTTCAATTACAACAATATACATATACATAAACACATACATTCACACACATATGCATATATATATATATTGGTCAATTAATTAATTATATAAAAAAATGCTTAGTTAATTATATACAAAAGCTTTGAATTTTTAATTCCCCTTAATTCTTTTTTTTTTCTGGAACTTAATTCCAAAGTAATTGTATATAATTGTATTTGGATTTTTTTTTCTTTTTAATATCATGTTAAGGATATTGATTAAGATATATACAAGAGATAAACACAAGCTCATGATCATGAATACTATTTTATAGATATCCACCGAGAAAGAGAAGACAAAAGGATACAATTATTCACCTTTTCTTTTTATAAAAAAAATGTAGTGCTTTAATCTTATCGATTCTACAGTGTGTGTATATCTATAACTTGTTAAAACATGCTCCAAGTCCCATATATATATTGGAGGTCCAACATAGGGATAAGATTAAGAATTTATTTAATAAAACAATAACATGTCATTTCTTAAAATTCTCATTTTGGATATTGTTTTTGTTTTGGATCATATAAACTAAATGAAACATTGATTTCTTTCCTTTCAATTTCTTTAATAACTAAAATTATTACAGACCAAGAGAATTTTCGTTTTGGATAAGAAAATCTTTTTTATCTTTGTATGTATAATTATGCTTGAAAAAAAAAATCTTTTTTATCTTTGGATAAGAAAGGTGATAAACATGAGCATGACTTCACCAGTCTCCGCATCGATCCTAACACCAACAACACTAAAAATTAATGTGGGTAATAACATCCGTTGAATTTGATATCACATACTATATTTTTAACATAAAATTAAGAGAGACATCACCAACATTTTGGTCTGTAGCATGATTGTGTGTGTGAACTAATTTGAATAATATATAGATATGTATATTTGGATGGATGGATGGAAGAGATATGCTTGGCTCATGTATACGTAAATGATGATCTTTGTGGGTCATTTAATTTACAGGGTGTTAAAGTTGTTCAAAATGGGTTTGTTTGATTCCACATCATGTGCAGTTGTGTGTGGTAGGGATGAAGTAAAGATTCCCTTACATGCATGTATGCCTCTCCCTGCACGAGTGGTGTTGTGTTACTATTGGTCCACCACCGTTACCCATTACTCTAAAAACAATAACAAGGCAGGCCATTAAAGAGCTAGGCGCTTTCGCCCATGCCCTATACTTCTTCTCCCATATACGCATCTCTAATTAATTTTCTAATATATATATGTATACACACACATATGCACATTTACATATCTCTTAGTATTTTACTTTATTTCGCAACACATGAATGACCTAATATTCTGGCTGGCCGGCAGGCCGGCCGGCCACTGTGCTTTCTTCACTGTAAATTAGTTGGCTGCCAATTGAAGTATACTTCTCGATCCATCTATCAATTTCATTAGAATATATATAAGCATGTATATGTTTATGAATTATTAGCACTGGGATCATGATGAGTACAGCTTCTCTCTCTCTCTCTCTCTCTCTCTCTCTCTCACTATATATATATATAATGCTGACGAACAAATATATTGCCCTGTACGTGTATTTATATCGTTAAATAAGAAATGTAATATATGTACATTTATAATATTAACTTAGTATTTAAAATGAAGTTTACGTAATATAAATTCTTCCAGTATGATAAGAAAAGGTAGTATTGGTTGGGTAGGTATACGTTTGGACTTTTCCCCTATATGTATATTTAAATGGTGTATACATATATACGATCAGCAGCATATATACATTCCTAGCCCCAATACTATTATTAAATACAACTCACATTGATGATGAAATTTAATGAATTACATGGACTGCCTTAATTACAGATGTTCAGTTTTGTTAATTAATTAAGTTTGAAAATGATGTTATATATATATAAATTAATTAATAGATGAAACAATTAATTGTGGGTATTAATATTATAGTTTTACAAAACACAAATATATATATATATATATTTAATTAGATTAAGTACATATTAATATGTATAGTGAATTGCAAAGGTAAATAAGTAATTAAGTAGATTAATTGTGTGGGTATAAATATATTAATTTGAGAGTTGATAGGTAGAGTAATATTAATAGTGGGTGAGTGGAATTTTGATAATATATGAGTTGAGGATGGAAATTAAAGATGTAGAAGAAAAAGAAGAAAACATTGGGTAGTGGGTGCACATGGAGAGGAAGGTAAGGTTCATTAGTTAAAGATGTAGAGAGGGTTTTGTTGTTGGTTTAAAGAGTAACACATGCTTAACAATCCATGTGCCACAGTACAATTGCCTTTCCATTTCCATTTTCCATTTCCGCCTCCTTCTCTCTTTTACTTTTAATTACCTCTAAATTATTCTCACACAAGATTGTGATTAAACAGCACTCGTGGAGACACCCTCATGGACACGCAAGGTGCTATACCACATATATATATATCTATATATTTCACTAGTACGTACTTCATTCTAATCAATTTCCCTTCATCAATTATTGGATACCCTTTTATGTATACTTTAATCTTTTTTTTTTTTTTATTTTTTTTTATTACTATCTTAGTTCTTAAAAATTAAATTATATCTTTATACATGTATTGAGCCTATATCCATCCCCCCTTAAGCCATTTTTCCATGTTTATTTAAACCCCTCAATTATAATTTCTTTCTAGCTACTTTGCTTGGCGTACACAACCTCATGCACATGGAGGTCCAGAGTTTGATTGCCTTCTAATTCTTGTAAAAAATTGATATATTTAAATATAGGTTCCAGTAATATTCTAGCTACCTACCAAGCTGTCCCCTATAATTAAATTACAAATAAACTTAATGAATCTAATTAACACCACCTGTACCTGGACCCTAATTAATTAATGCTGAAAACTTCATCAAATTATAAGTACACAAATATAAATAATTTAATGGAATTAACTTGTTAGCTACACATCAGCTGGGCTTCCCTTTATGTATATACTAATTACTAATTAACTATATACCATGCCCTCCTTAATCCTTGGTGACATTTGCCATCAACGATATACTAATTTTTGCAGTAAATAGTAAATAAAAATATTAAAATGATTATTGTGGTTATATATATATATATATTTATGTAACTATACATCCCATTGACAAGTATTAAATGATACATCTGTTAATATATATGCTTATTTATTAAATAATTGTAAATATTGTCTTAAAACTTATTAACTTAACCTTCCCAATAATAATAATAATAATGCATTCATCATCAAGATCATTAATTAATATGGGAATCAATCAATTTATACTAACAGCTTGAGCTAGGCTGATTAGCATATGTTTTCATTTTAGATATTTATGGATAGAGATTAAAAAAAGGAAAGAAGGGTACGTAAGCAAGTAAATATATGAATTTTTATATAAAAAAAACTTTATCCTACCGGCCTTATCATTTGATGTACACATTGCCATATGTATTTATGGATTGACAGCTCAATTGTTTCCATGGATGATAAGGATGTCGGTTTATATATTTTATTTAATTTAATAATATATTATTGTCATTGTTTTTACTCTCCAGATGAGAGCCTTAAAGGCCAAGGTTTGGATTTGAACCACATCAGGGCCCATCTTACTTTCTATTCAAAATTAATAATAATTGAGAAGAAAATAATTTTGTGATGCATGCCCATAACTTTGGTGATCTCTTCTTGAGGGAAAAAAATTTTAATTAATTAATTACATATAAATTAAAAATGAAAATGAAGAATTAAAACTTAGAGGCGATGCAGACAGTTGTAGAATTGAGTTTGATCTTATCTGATTAATGAAATTGTATGGTGCAGTGTATGATATTACAAAAAAAAAAAAAGAAGAAAAAAGTGAAAAATAAGGGAGCAATTCTGATATGGAAGTGATGAGACGAATGGAATTATTTAATGGCGTGCGTGAAAGAGAAAAGTCAAGGGTTACAAGCAAGCAAGAATACGTGGCGGCAGTCACGTCTCATTTCCACTTGTTACGTACAACACTAACCAACACATCAAACACACCACTGGCTCCTCTCCCATCTATTTGACTTTCTTTTCAATTCCTCCTTTTTACTAATTTTCCATCCACTTCTTAAAGACCAAAAAAAATTTAAATTCATAAAAAAAAGGTTTAAGTTGTTCTTTCTAAATAATCACAATCTAACAAATGAATAAGTCCATTATTATTATCATTTCATTCTTGTTCGATGCGGTCGTTGATTTGGGCTAAGCTTCTCAGATGGGGAGAAAGCACCGCTAGGCATATCAGCTACACGCATATATGGTTTCTTTAAGGAAAAAAAGGAGTAATAGAAGCCCAATCCCACATGATGCATGCCATGCCATGCTATGCCATGAAGCTACAATAAAACTAATTGTTTTAATATATAATTTTTTTTTTAGTTTATTATTATTATTATTGGCTTTAATTTTTGTTGGAAGCATCATGATCAGACAATTGGGAGTAATGGATTCCCAAATTCCCTAACAAGTTGTATCATGGAAAAAGCAAAAGAATGGTTCTTTTTCATCATTATAAATAAACGCTGATGATGACCGGAATCCACATCAATTATAGCTTCCTTGAACATCCTCTCCATAACTGTCTACCTCATCACAATCTTTTCTTTCTTTATTTATTTTAAAATAAATAATAAAGGGGTTTCCTTCTCTGGCTATTATCTAATAATGATAGCTTCACTGTACGTTGTTTTGATTAAATAAGGAACATCTTGCTTAATAAGGGTCATCATTGTAAGTTTTTATAAGTCACAAGGATCTTCCAGTTCTGTTTTTTTTCTCTCTCTTTTAGGGATGTCATATTCTCAGAACAATCGAAGGCCCATACCCGAGACCTTCTCCATCTGTTGCCATGTTTATTAGTAACTCTATTTTATGATTTGCCCAAACGTCAATTCTAAAATGTAGACGAACATAATGTATGCTGATATATTACTTGAACATTATATCATTACAAGGTAAATGCACAGTGCTGCGGATCTCATCCATGCAATACTGATAAGTCATTCCCTGATAATTCCCTCATGATGAGTACTACTTCAAGCACACTTCATTTGTTTAACTTGACGGGCAAATCACACAGTATTTCATACCAAGACCCGCATTTTGAGGGACCGGGCTCTTTTATCCTCAATATCTTTTTTTAAAAAAATTTATTCCATTATAAATAATATAGTTGGATTCATAATAACAACTCTAGTTACACTAATGTTAATCATTTATTTGATGTCAAAAACATCTAGAGTTTCATCTCTAATGACACTTTAACTATAGTAATAGTGATTTGAGTGATTTGTATGACAGTACTTGTCTTAGTATGACCAGAATACTAATTTAATTTTACTGGCTTTAATTTCGAGTTGCTTGATGCTAATGAAACACAAGCTTAGCTGATTCTTGCACCTTCCTCCCCGCACCATTTGGTCCACGCTTGGAGCAAATATAGGTTGAGTTGTTTCAGCCTTTCGCCCTTGTTCTCTTTATCTTGCTCCTTTATATAGTCATCGTCACAGCAAGCGTGTTTTGGTTATTACGCTCCCTAGAGGATTATCGTGCTATACATGACCAGAATGTTCTGCATATGCTTGCTAGAAAGTGAAAAACGTAATTGCCTTCTATCATAAACAGGGTTGGGTGGCTTCCAGTTCCAGACACATTATACAGTCTAATCAAATATCTGTCAAAGATAACTGAAAGAAAAGGAGACAAAGCAACAGAGAATATAAACTTGAGAAACAACATAGAACTACTATTGCAAATGCTTTACAACACAAGATCTCAACAAGTAAATCATCACGGCTCAAGATATTCTGATACAAATTGCAGCAGCAAACAACAAAATGAGAAACTATTACAGAAGATATCAAAAAGAAGCAAACCTCATAATGATACTGCAGGGTCACTCATAAATTTACAGGGACCTCCAACACAGGACAGCTTGGATAAGGGATGAAAAGGGTTAAACAGGGGAAAAAAATTTAAAAAAAAAAAATGAAATGGAGATGAAAATAGATGTGGCTCAGTATTGAATGCTCTGAATATTTCCACTTCTACATCTTGCACCAGCTGTCAGAAGTGAAAACAGAGCACAAAAACTAAGAACCCCTCAAAACATACTCCAAATGATGTATGCAGTAATGTCTTTATGCGTGACGAGTGGGGGCACGACCAATGAGTCTACACTGCTCAGGAAGTAAAGATGAAATCACTTGCCCGTTGACTGAAAGAAGTTCCCCGTCAATGCCACAGCCACTGTGGGTGCTTTTACCTGGCTTTATCTTCACTGACTTTACCTGCATCGCAACAATATTTGTCAGTCTATAGCATAAAGCATCTAAGTCTCAGTGCCATTTAATTATAACTTCATATCCCACAGAATAGAGCACATTAGAAGAAATGGTTCACTGAGCCAGCAAGTAGCATTATCTTTAGATTAAAATGGCTCTCCTTCACAAGACTATCAATACAATTGATGTTTCTTAGAAGCATGGTGCTGTGGGTTAATATGAAATTCTCCTTTTCCATTTGTGGAACACTGCTAAAGAGAGAATGATTTGACAAGAAGATAACACCATGATAATTCCCATTTCTTTTTCTTCACCTTTACCTCCTTTTCTAAGACACCAAGCATATTGCGTATCTCATTAGTTTACCCACTTGGCATTTTAAAATTCATCAGTTTACCAACTTGGCATTTTAAAACTCATCCTATCAAGCTAGAAAAAAAGGGGTTACAGCCAAACCTTTATGTATTCCACATAGGGCAGTGAAATATGTTGACCTGATTGCAAGCACAATAAAAATCTCAACAACCTTAATCGCCCATTCCCATGAACCAGCAGTAAGTCCAACGCATTATCATCATGCTCAGCTTTGGGTGCAATCATCTGAGAAGTCAGACTCTGAACTGTTTTGCATGAATGATTACACACTAAGACACCAAGAAATGGACCTTTTTTTAAAACCCATTTTTCCTCATAACTGGGGGCTTCTTTCTTTTTCACCCCTACTTCAACATCATTGGCCGGTCCTGGCAGCTCAATAGGATTCTCTACATCCCAGTTAGGTTCAGTATCCCACTTTGGCTCAGCATCCCATATAGGACCTGGATCAGACATTGTAGATGAAATATCTTCCTTATCATTTGGTACAGCATTTCCCCAAGAACACCTAGTGGGATCATGTGTAGTTGTCAAGCCTGTCCATCCTCTATCTGTTCTTGACCTTGACCTAGTCCTTGGCCAATTAGGAGTTGCTGACATTGGAAGCTGCGGATGAAGAACCTCTTCTGGTTCTGCTATTGCATGACTTCTCCCAGAGGACAGCCGCTTTGATTTTGGATCAAGGCCACGCACATAGTCAGATGGCTCAGTGCTAGCATATGTACTGCTTGTTGTGTCCAAATCTCCAGACATTCGAGTAGGGGTCATAATTGAATCGATACTTGATAAACTGGAAGCTCTAGGAATACCTTCTTTACTTGATCTTCTCATGATATCAGTATAAAGGTCTTGCATATCAAGGGTTTCATGGTCAGCTGAGACTTTCCCATCAGCATCAGATGGTTTTGTTGCAGGAAGATATTCCACTTCAAAACTGTACTTGGGCAAGCATAAGAACTTGAGGAAACCAGCTACAAAATACCGTAGTGGACCAAAACGCTTTTGATATTTCTCAGAGAGTTCCAATACTGAACAAAGATCAGAAAGTCCAAGTCCACATAAGATTTCAAATATAACAAGACAGTAACAATAGTAATTAAAATCATTAGTGTGATGAAATATACAAACCCATGCTAGACATACCATAAGAATGATCCAAATAAATTTGAAACTGGCAAAGAATTTAAGACATTCGAAAAAAAAAACATAATCAATCTTTTTTTCTTTTTTTTTTTTTTAACAATGTCATCATGATGATCTTCTTTCTTGATTACTCGTCTGAACAATTTGTTCACAACATGAAATCTAGTACCATATGACATCATCTTAGCAAAATTATTAGTAGGAAAAATATCCAACTAATCTCTGTCAAATGCACCTAAACTTACTAATATTTACAATAGACCTCTCCATCCTAGGTACTATTCCCAAAATAAATCCTTCCAAAAACGCCCTATTGGAATTGAACATGCAAACATGAAATATAGCGATAGCGTTTAACTCAGCATATTCCTAACAGAACCAACATTAGTTCCTTAAAACCCTCACCAAACAGCAACCAATGACGCAAAATTAAGATGTAGTCATGAGAATTTTAAAGATAATTGTTGTGGGAGTAACTGTTATGCCATTTGCTTGACTTAAAAAGTCATGAATGTCAATGAACTCGAGTAATAGCTAATTACCACAGCAGGAGAGCAAGGCATGCAAATAAATATCAATCATCACGTAAACAAACTATCATATTGAGAAGCAAATAAACTTGTAGAAGATGTGCAGGTAAATGCAGTTTGTCCAAATTATACAAGATTTACCATCGCTGACGAAACCAAAATAGGAAACAGTCATCCCAAAATGAATGACACCAGTTTGTATCCATTCGACAGCAAATACATCTGTAGCTGTAAGGCCACCCTAAACCAACAAAAGCTAAAATTGTTGAGTGACTCATACAAGTAACAGGAAAGAAATAAAAATGCACCTAGCAAAACAAACACATCTTTGAAGAAATTTGATTATTAAATCATGAACTCAATGAAATAGCAATATGAATAAATTGCAATATTTAAGTAAAAAAATGCAAAGCACATAGCATCATGAAATTGCTCAACTTCAGATTTCAGTAATTGATATATTGCTTCATAAAAACGACTGCTAACCCATGCCTATATTATAAAATGGCTAAATATAATATAATGGTTGGAATAAACAAAGACTAAATTTCAATAAAATATGACACAAGGTCAGAATAAACAAAATTCATTAGGTGCATTTTCTAGAGACAATGTCCCAGAAAAATTCTATAACCCTTTTGAGCCTTTCCCTATAACACCTGGCTATACATTAACGCATTTGCATAGAATAATCGACTAGTGAAGGTCTGTCAGGAGGACATCTCAAGGAAGGCATTTGCTGTTGTCTAGATTAGCCAAAGCTCCAAACCAACATCATCTTATATGCATGTATGTTTCAGATATACAAATTATGATTCACAAATTAGTTCAAGCAAATAAGATTAAGTCATCGGTAGATCTCAATAATCAGTACTTTTCATTCCCTTGGTTCGAAAAATCAATAATAAAAATTAAATGAAATTAATTTTTTTTCCCCTTTTCTTAACCCTGGAAGTTTGAAGTGGATGTTACATTAAGAAAATCAATAACTCAGAAAATGTTGATAAAATTCAACAGATGCAATGAAATTTGTTTTTTCAATATATATATATGAAATTTGATGCAAAAGTAAAAAAAAATTTCCCATCAATAAAAAGCAAAAAGAAAAAGGTAGTAATAATAATTACACACAATTTTTTAACTTCATCAACCAAAATATATAAATCATGTAATGCTATAGCCTATAGGTTATAACTTAAAAAAGAAAAAAAAATAGCAAGAAAAACAAAAAAAAAAAAAGGTAAAAACAATTCTAGAGCTTGACAAAAAGGAAGAGGTTCCGCAATGGACACAAGTTGAGTGAGTTCTAAAAGATGTACAGAGGAGAGAGCTAGTAGAGGTTTCGATGAGGGAGAACAGAATGGCGATAAAATTTCAATTGCTCAGAGAAAGTGATGCTAATACATGGTTTTCTTAGTGTTGTGAAGGTGTCACCTAGCCTCCCACCTATTCAGTCCAACCAACTAGGTGATGACCCAAGCACTATGGGGTGCTTTTAATTTTTCAAAAGGCTTAAAATATTTTTATTAAACCCTAAATTAATAATAAATAAATAATATATTATTTATTTTATATAAATATAGAGTAAAGGACCAATAAATAAATCTTCAAGGACCTCCAAATAATTGTCTTATGGTTCGCATTAGACCCACCTCGCCTTATAGAGGCCTATCGCTTAGCTTTGTCTTTTCGCCTTGACAATAAAAGTTCTTTTACAGGTGATTGAACAAAAGAAGGAATATAAGTGTCATCTCGAAAGCTAAACTAGATGATGGGTGCTTGATTGAGTTTGAGCAAGAGATGGTTTAGGATATTGTTAGACTATTTCTGAAACATTTTCTCTTCGAGGGGTAAGATCGTAGATGAGGATGGTGATTGGCTTGAAAGGCCATTTGAAGAAAAAAAAAATGTCAAGGCATTTATCTTAGCAGTGATAGTAATAAGGCCCTATCTTTGGATGGGTTCACAATAACATTCTATCAACAATCATGTGAGGTGGTAAAAGTTAATGTGATAAAGGTTTTCAAGAAATTCTTCAAAAATGGTGGGGCAAATGTTCACAGCAATGAAGAATACATTTATCAAGTTTCAAAGAAAAATGCTTCATGGAGTATGAAAGATTTTCACCCCATTAACCTTGTCACTAGTCTCTACGAAACCATGTTAAAGTGGTAGCAACAAGGATAAGAGCAGCCCCATCAAGTCATTAAATAGTACTAGTTTGCATTTGTAAAGGAAGACAATGCAATGCTTGTAGCAAATGAGATTTTGGGGGAGTATAGACCCAAGCACAAATCTGGGGCAATCTTTAAGGATGATTTCATCAAGGCATACAATTCTATCTAGTGGCATTTTATGATCTACTAGTTGAATACGAAAGGTTTCTAAAATAGATGGTTGTCTTGGATGAGGGAGTGTGTGGAGGTCACATACTCCACTGTTATTAATGGTAGGCAAAGGGACAAATTTAAAGTAGGACGTGGACTCAAACAAGGGGATAGTATCCCCTTTCACTTTTACGATAATAGCAGGATGGCTTCAGTCATCTTATGTCAAAGGCTAAGCAATTTTCTTCAATGTGGGAATAGTATCTCTCATTTGTAGTTTGCAAACAATACTCTTTTCTTCCTTACGGGGGATGAAGGAAATATCACAAGCACCATTACTATCCTAAAGGATTTCATAAAGATTTTTGGGCTCAAAGTCAATCTTTATAAATGTCATCTTGTGGGATTAATATAAGTTGAAGTTCGCCATGGAGGTAGGGTGTTCAATGAGATCTTGGCCAATGAAGTACCTCATGCTTCTGCAAGAAGCAAACCTTGTGTTTTTGGAGTTTTGGGAACCAATGAGGACAAAAATCTCAAAGAGGACCAATAGGCGGAGGAGGACCTCTTTGTCTAAAAGGTGAAGAGTGGCATTGGTTTGGTTAGTATTATGATCCTTGCCAATATACTACTTGTTAGTATTTAAGGTTCCTATATCAATGGTGAAGAAAATTGAAAGGGACTAAAGAATTTCTTTTGGGGTAGGAGGATGGAGAAAACTCTCATATTTGATAAAATGGGAGGTGGGGAAGAAGCCAGTGGAGTTGGGAGGTTTGGCTATTGGAAACATTTCTTTAAGAAATATAACTAAATGCAACAAATGGTTGTAAAGATTCTTTATGGAATTAGATTCATTATGGGTACAAGTGATGACAAGTCACCATCGCCAACTTTTCTCGATGGTGCAAGGAGATATGAGTCTACTTATATAAACCCATCGAAGTTTATCTTGTCATCGTCTCTCAAGTTCTTTCATTATTGGTAGTGAAGGTGAAAAATAGTTAGAAGTTCGACTTTTGGAAAGATAGGTAGATGGATAATCTAAGGGTGGCTAAGCATTTTCCGAATGTATATAACCTTTCCTTTCATCATAATAAGCCTATGACCTTCCTAAACCAAACAACAACCAACCAACAAATCAATACCTCATGGATCCTTCATTTGTCTAGAGAATTAACCAATAGGAAAACAGATGAGATTCCACAGCTATTAGATAGCTTCCACAATTTATCATTGTCCCATGAACATGATAGTAGTTTTATGGCCTTTAGACACTTCAAAGAAATAAACATGTTGATCATCCAATCCTTGGAACGAATCACAACTACGACTATTTCAATTAGTGTCCAGTATTTGTAAAGCAAAAATTTTATCTAAAATTCAAACTTTTGGGTGGACTTTGGCTCATGAAAAGTTGAAAATGATGGATATTCTACAGTGTGCCAGTGTAGATGTCCTTTGCCATCAAAATGAGGATTTCAATCAATATCCAATGCCCTTGCGATGTGCATGTGGAAATAATGGTACCTATTTTTCAGGTAGAAGATTTGTTCCCACATCATAGGTAAAGGAGAATCTAACACTTAATCGCATTCCCTCATTGGATACAAATGAGAGAGGACTTGGGCATATCATGTTCTTAGCAGCACTATGGGTGGTTTGGTGTGGCAGAATGTAATAGCCCAAATTAATCAATAAATAAATAAATAAGAGGGTTAAGAATTTCAAAAAAAAAAAAAACAAAAAGTTTTGGATGGAATTATATATATATATATATATATATATATATATATGCATGTGGAAATAATGGTAGCTATGATTATAATTTTAATTAATTACTCTCCTCATCAAAATGCACATGGGGAATTAGAATTCAAATTTGGGTTGTTACATATTAGAGATAAAAAAGGAGATTAAGATAACCAAAATCCCAATATATCCCAAATATCACTCATCATATCCCTTGTTTGTGCAACTATTTAATTCACAGATCTCCATCTTTACGCACCAAAGACACCTCTCATTCTCTATTAAAAACCACCAGCCTTTATATATTTCCACTACCCATCATTCAATCAGATTCGCCATCTCCACATCATTCTTTTGATTAAATCAGTGTTATCAAGGCGGTAAGGTGGTTTAAGACGGTAAGCCTCCATAAGGCGAGGCGAGGCCTAGGCGAGGACTAGGCAGTGCCTAGGCAGTCCTTAAAATAATTATTTAAAGATCCCTAAAGAATTATTTATTTATTTATTAGTCCCCTACCCAATATATATATATATATATTTTTTTTTTCCTGAAAAATTGTTTAATACTTTTTTATAATTTTATTTATTTATATTTTACATTTAATTAATTAATGATATATAAATTATAAAATTATAAATAATGACATATTA
>JAJIYU010006630.1:0-20419 GCA_030144865.1 Tinospora cordifolia
GTTAAATACGATCAAGGCATGAAATGACTGAAATAGAAAGTCAAGTGTGCGTCGCTTGTAATGTAACACCGGCCCGGCCCGCCGTTTGGTTTAGTCCACTGTCAAGAAAAAATGGTGGATGCGTCCAACGCTTAATGATATGGGGGTTGGGGTGTTACACGTGCTTGAATTAAAAATATAAAAACATGCTAGCTAAATCAAACATGATCAAACATGCTTCAAACTGAAATTTAAACATGCTAAAATTTATAAATAACATGATAAAAAAAAACTGAAAACATGAATGCACTAAAGGCTTGAAGTAGTAATGTAGGAGTTCTAGAAATTCCCTCCACCTTATGATGTTTTCTCCTAAAAATTTCAGCAAGGGTTCTCAATGTTCAAGCACTTCCAAACGCCAACAAAATCACTCAAAACAACTCACTATAAGATTGAAATTAGAACTTCTCACACAAGGGAGAAAAGAGAAGTGAGAAGAGGCACCAAGAAGAGGGCAAGAACAAACAAAGAGGGAAACGTCAACTCTTTGTTTTGGGATGGGATGAAAGTGAGCAAGAGTGTAACATCTCAAAAAATTCATATGAAATTTTTATTTTTACTTATAAAATTATACAGAATTGACGAATGAGAATTTTGGCAACTCATAGTTGACCCAAATGAGAAATAAAAATTAATTTAGTGGATTTTTGGAAGAAAATATATGAAAATAATGCATAAAATGGGGTATGATAGCCAAAAATATAAGGATATGTGCAATTTTTTATGCAAACAGGATTAGAAAGTCAATTGGGATCAAGATTTGAAAAAAAAATCAGAAAAAAAAGCAAGAAATTCGATTGAAAAACCAAAAACAAACTCAAAATTCTGTGAACCGTAGATTTGGAATCTAGTTCATCATCCTACGGCCAAGATCAAGTCCGCACATACGCATGATAGCACCGAATCAGCCAGATCGAACGGCCAGAGATCCAAGTATGTGACTCGAGGAAGATCATGCAATCTAGATGGAATTCGTTGATCGCAAAATCGGATGCGCACATTGTGATCGAGGGTCATCAATGGTCAAGATCAAAGCCGCGTAGTCGATCGCGAACCCGTGCTGCACTCGAGGATCATCCAACGAGCCAGATAGAAGTCGTTTTGGCTTATCGCGAACATTGATGCGCTCGAGAACCATCGAACGGTCTAGATCAAAGCCGTTTTGATTGAGATCACGATCGTTGATGCGCTCGAGGAAATCCAACGGTTGTGATCAAAAATCTGAATTCCTTTGATTTATTCGAGATTAATCCAACGGTTATGATCAAATTCGAACGCGCGTCTCGAGAAAAATCCAAGGAACCATATTAAATTCAAAAAATAAATTACAAAAAATATGTTAAAATTACGAAAAATATGAAATAAAATCCAAAAAATCTAAAAAAATAGTTTCTAATTCCGAAAAATATTTCTAAAATCCAGAAAAAATCTAAAAAATGCTATTTTTGCTCCAAAAAATAAAAACTATGAAATTTGGTAGAATTAGGGTGTTTTATTTGTAGAAAGACACAAAACTTTCTATTTTCCTCCCTTGAAAAATCTATATAAACCCCCCTAGGCCCCCAATTTTATTCATTCCAAAGAATAAGAGTTGAATGCTCCTCTTGCTTTCTTAAAGCCTTCTTCTTGGCACCTCCCATCTTCCCTTCTTGTGTGTGTGAGAAATTCTTCTCTCAATTTGGGCAAATAAGTTGGATGATCTTTGTGGCATTAGTACATGAGGAAATTGCTGCCAAAATTTTGGAAGAAAGCGTCACAAGGTGGAAGTGATTTCTAGAACACCCTTCTTTTCTTATTTGAATTCATGGCATGCTATTGTTGTGTGTTTTTCACTGAATTCAAAGATTTTCAACTTCAGTTCTAGAATTTTGTATGTTTATTTCAGTATTTTAGTTTTGATTCATGATTGAGCAATCATATCATTCATGTCATGTTAGTATCGTGCTTAGGCTTTTAAATTAAAGTATGATGCATGTTTTATGAGTGTTTCATGAATCGACTGTGTATATTCTGAATTTTAGTTTGATTTCATATTCTGAAATTTATTTTATGAGATCATGATATGAGAATTAATCAAAAACGATGAAGATAATAACCACGTACCGTCATAGTGGTCATGGCGACACTATGGATGTTCTTTTCATATGAGTTAGGTCATATGGTTTTCAGACCTAAGTACTTGAAGGTTGTGTACCACTGGTGGGTCACCATGTGTAATGGGTCGATGCTGACATGTGCCACTAACGGGTTGATGCCAAGTGGGCCCTATTTACTTAGTTAAGAACATCAAGGGATTAAAGGCCCTTTTGGTCTTAGACTCGACTTAAACAAATTGTTGTTTGAAACGCCTAATGATTGCAAGTGTTTGAATTATGATTGTGTTATGAGTTTGAATATGAAAGATGGTTGTTCGAAAATGATCCACTGGGCTATGTGCTCATTCCTTCCTATCTTATTTTTCAGGAACATGAAATCTATGAAGCAGTTGAACATGGATAGGTCTTTTTGCAAGTTTTTGCCATATTATTATTATTTTTTTAGAATTTAAGGGCATGTTGCCCATAGTTTTTCTTATGCTTTTCTACTGAAAATTATTTTAAAGTCTTCCGCTGTAACAACTAGTTTTTTTTTAAAGTTTAGTACTCTCAATTTCTATTATGAATAAAATAGTTTGAATTTCTTTATCTCTTTTAATTTGCCTTAATTTTATTGAAAGTTTTGTATTCTTGAATTTTGCACAAAGGCATGAGATATTGAAAAGAAAAGAACAAGTGTGTATCGATTGTAATGTAGCACCGGCCCAACCCAGCATTTTGTTAAGTCCACTGTCAAGAGAACGGTGGCGATGTACACTGCTTAAGAGATACGGGGGTTGGGGTGTTACAAAGAGGGAGTTTATATAGATGTTCATGAGCACAAGGGGACGGTTTGGGCATGCTCACACTAGGAAACCTTTCCATTCCTCTATGGGGACACTTTGGAATGCATAGTTTGAGTGTGCACACGATTTAGAATGTGGACTAATTTGGTTTTTCATTCCTAGTGTGAACGCAAGATATAAGCTTTATTTGATTTCCTATTTTTGTGCGAACACAAGAAGGATTTAGAATACTTACTATTCTTTGTTTGGAAGTTAATCTAGGTGTGATATTGTGAGCAAGGCAACTTTCCAATATATTTTGGTAATTGATTCATTTTCTTATGCACACCAAATCAACAAGATTTAGCATTCTTCTATTTTGAATTAGAAACTTCTAATCTTGTTCCTTGGGTGTTTAGAAACATTTTTAAGCAACTTCTATTCTTGAATTAGAAACTTCTAATTTGGATTAATTGGGATGTTTTTGGTGTGTAGAACATGGTGTATATGATCACATCATGGTGCACATGGAATCATTTATTCATGGTTTCTTAATACTAAGTGGGACATCTCATAGGGGTGGCATACCTGATCATTTTCATGGCACATGATATCATTCTACATGAACTCAAATAAAGGAAACGTCCCATGGAGCTTAAGGTAGAGTGAGGGTACACATGATTATGGTGTTCCACCCATGTGACTTGTAAATGCTTAGGGTGGCCATGACTTCATGGGTTCACAAAAATCAAATAAAAATTAATATCTCCTTATTTACAACGAATTTTGATTTATAACCTATAGTTTTGGAATCACATGAACCTAATGCACATTTTAAGGTATGGTTTGGCCCAAGGTAATTTTTCCTCAAAAACTTTCCTTATTTAAAACCCACTGAGGTCACTAGGCAAATGAAAATCTAAATCTTGGCCAATTGTTTTGATTTTTGGATATGTCATTCATTTTATTAGTTCATGTCATTTCGTTTCTATTTCGGTCATTTCGATCCCCCGAAGTACCCTAAATGCCAATTCTTTCCTAATTTGGACCCCCTGAAAGGTATTTGGCAAATGAAAACCCTAACCTTGACCAATTGTTCTGATTTTTGGATATGTTGTCTCATTAGTTGGTTCATGTCACCTTACTTCATTTCAAGTTGTTTTGGTTCCCTAAGGGGCACTAAATGAGAGTTTTGGAGCTTGCCAAATTTAGCTGTGAAATACGCTTGATTTTATTTTGCACCCAATTTCACTAAATTGATCTTGAATTTTATTTAATCAAGGACAAAGTTTTCAGGGTATTACACAATTAGATCCACAGACCAAGTCAATAAGTTGGGAAAACTCTATGTGAAAGAGATAGTAAGACTTCATGGTATACCTAAGATCATAGTTTCTGACAGAGACTCTTGATTCACCTCATAGTTTTGGCAGCGTTTTCAAAAGGAGTTGGGTATCAGAGTGTAACACCCCGACCCCCGAGACTTTCAATTAGACTTAAGCACAAGGCAGGTAGGGCCGGTATTACTTTAGAAGTACACAACTTGACTTCTTATCCCTTTTATCCCATGCCTCAATGAGATTTAAGAATACTTAACCCGAAATTTATACACAAAGTTCAATAAGAAAATTACACAATAGATAAAAGAGAAATTTTCAAATCTTTATTGATTTAATAAAAGAGAGTACATAACTCAAAACTGATAAAAGAAATTAAATTTAGCAGAAGTCTTACATTATAGATATTCAAAATTTAGGCTACATGCCCTTACGTTCAAATATAAAAACTTCCAAAAATTAGAATCTATCTAATATCAAGGTATTCACGTAATTCAAATCCCTAAAAAATAAAGAGGAAGGGTAAGCACATATCCCAATGGATCTTTCTAAAACAACCAAATTACTAATTTAGGCTTACAACACATTCAAATTCAAACACTTGTAAAATATTAGGCGTTTCAAACATTCTTTTGTCCTTACTATTGTAGATTAGACTGAAATGGTTTCAAGGCCCTTGATGTTCTTATCAAAACACCTCTTTGGAGTGAAAAAGCATTTCTTTTGCCATATTCATTGAACTCAAGGTCTCACCCATATTCCAAGTATTTTGGACTTGAACCATGTGAACTAATCACAAATAAAGAACACCCCACAGTGACCCTCATGCTCACTGTGACAGTACATGGTTCTTAATCTCAAAACTTTTTATTTAATCTCATACTCATGAATTATAAATAAAATAATTTCAACATGTTTAACACATAAACATTCAAGGCATAAAAGCAAACACATAGTAAGCATCATACTTTAACATAAATCTAAACATGCATAATCTAAGCATGGCATGGTTTCATGATCAACTAACATGACATGCATCCAAATCTAAAATTTAAAGCATGTTCTTCAAACCTAAATGTGCATACTACACTAAAATCAAATATACATGAACATGGTATTAAGCTAAACAAGGAAAACAGGGGTTTTAGAAGTCGCTTCCACCTTAATTTGAAGATTACTAAAATTTTGGTAGAGTTTTCCCTCTTCAAAATTTCTGGCACTCAAAGACAACTCAAGAATACTCAAGAACACTTAATTAAACACCAAATCACTCAAGAATAGTTCAAGATTACTCAAGAACTAAGGGGGTTGCCAAGAAGAGGGCTAGAAAAAATCAAAAGGAACTAGTATGCTCTTGCTTTGGGAAAAGGAGGAATGATTTATATAGGGTTTCATGAGTACCTAGGGGACTATTTGGGCAACTCACAAGGAGAATCTCTCCATAGACAAGAGGGGATGATTTGCATGGTTTGGGCAAGTGGGCCCACAAGGGTTTCGTAATCATGCGTGAGCATAATCTTTGAATCTTTCTTTGTTTCCTTTATGTGTGTGAGCCCAAAAGAGGTTTAGAATACTTGCTAAATCAATTTGAATGTCCTATATCAAATCAGATTTGTGCTTACATAAACTTCCCTAGTTGGCCTCTCAGTTTGGGCATCAAGTTGAGGGAATAGGCAACTTTTCCCATTTCCACTTTTTGGATGTCATGCAAGCAAGCATAGTTGGTGTGTACAATATCAAACATTGTGAACAAAAGATTGTAACACCCCAATCCCCATATTCTTTCTTTATTTAACCATTGTTTTGACAGTGGACTTAACCATACAAGTGTTTTGGGCTGGTATTACATGACAAGTAACTCACACTTGACATTCAATTTCAACTATCTCATGCCTTAATGGAATTTAAGAGTACTTAACTTAAATTTAGGAAATAAGCAATAATATAAGAGATAAAAGAAATTTATAAACTTTATTAATTTAATAAAGTAGAGTACATAACTCAATCTTAAAAAGAAACTATTACAGCGAAATATTCAAAACTTGGGCAACATGTCTTTACGTAGAAATTAGAAACTTTCTAAATTTAATAAAGAGGCTTAATTAATATTCATGGTCTTCATGCAAATCAATTTATTGAAAAACAAGAGAAGAAGGGTGAGCACATAACCTAGTAGATCATTTTCAAACAACCAATTTTCTAATTTAGACTAAAGACATCCATAATTTATACACTTGCATGCATTAAGTGTTTCAAATATTATTTTGAGTAAAGTTGTGACTTAGACCATAAGGGTTTTCAAGGCCCTTGATGTTCTTAACAAAATACCTCCTTAAATTTAATAAGACATTTCTTAGCCAATTTCATTAGACTATTAGACTTAGGGCCTCTTACCCACCAACCAAGTATTTTGGTCTTACACCATGTGCATTAGTCACATGAAAAGAACATTTATAGTGACCCACATGTTCACTATGATGGTAGTTGGTTATTAATCATCATCATCTCATATTCAAGAATCATAGAATAAGAGAAATAAATTTTAGAATATAAACAATCTGAAAATCAAAGCATGAAGCATCCAAAAACATGCATCATATATTGAAAAAAACCTAAACATGGTACTAGGCACAGCATGGATTCATGAATGCTTAAACAATGCTCATCTACTAAACTAAAACTGAAATCATGATTAAATTTCTAAAATGGAAACATGAGTGATTTCTGAAAACTAAACATGCAATGAACATGGTATTAATCTAAAGAAGAAAAGAGAAGGTTTTAGAAATCACTTCCACCGTAATTGCAAGTTACATAGAAATCCGACAGAGGTTCCTTACACCAAATCTAGCACTCTAAAGATAACTCAAGCACACTCAAGTAAACACTAAAGCACTCAAAAACACTTCAAGATCTCTTAAGAACAAAAGGGTTACGAAGAAGAAGGCTAGACCAAGCTAAGAGGGAAGTGTCGACTATTGTTTTGGGATGAAGAAGAAGTGTGCACAAGGGGGATTTATATAGATTTTCAAGAGTCTAAGGGGATGTCTTGGGCAGCTAGGGTAGTACACAAACATTTCAAAATCAAAGGGGACGATTTGCATGTGAGCACCAAGTGACAGCTAGGGTTTTGTGTTAGGGATATGATGAAAACTCCATAGTTGGCACCAAGATAAGTGTATATATAGGTTTAAGAAACTTTCTTGTTTTTTATTTTTGGTTTCTCCTTTATGTGTGTGACAGCTAGGGTTTCGTAGTTCATCATCTAGACACTTCTAATTAGGGTTGCTCACATGTGTGCACACACACACACATGGTTCAATTTTTGCATAATATGGCATGGGTGTACATGATCAAAGTCTTCTACATGAATTTAATAAAAATTCATGTCTCATTATTTACCAAGAATTAAGATCTTAAACATATATTTTTGTGTTCATATTAAAATAATGCACATTTTCAAACTATCATTTGATTAGGGTGATCCTCATTTCATTTACTTTCCTAATTTAGACTCCACTGAAGGGTATTTAGGCAAATGAAACCCTAATTTTGGCCAATTGCGCTAATTTTTGGATATGTTGTCTAGTTGATCAGTTCATGTCATCTCATGTCATTTCAGGTCATTCAGAGGTTTTAAGATTCACTAAAATGGAGTTTTGGTTCATTTTTTACCCAAATTTAATCAAATGAAATTGAATTGTTTTATTTTATTCAATACAAGATTACAGGGTTTTACAAAGATCATGGACTAAAATTTATACTTGTAGGTCCTTATGTGGTGTGCTCATCAAGTAAGGTCAAATTAGACGATAAGCATGGTCTATTTTTGGTGCCATTGAGATTATAAGAGGAAACCTTCTACACTTGGCTCTCTTTCGTGGTGCACACAAGACCAACCCCATAGCTCACGAAATCTTCTTGATTTTAGTATGTTTCCTCATTGAAACTTTCTATTTTAACAAGGGTGGCGGGTAGGTTTGCTCATGATCCACTTCTAAGTTAGGTTTGATTCAAAAACAACTAGGGTTAGGGTTATGTGAGCATGAGACGTCCTTGGGCCTAGGGTGTACATTATCATAGTAGGGTGTACATTATCATAGTTGGGTGTACACATGATCTAATTTTTGAACTTCTATTTTAGTTCTTTTGAGCATCCATGGACCCCTTTCTAATTTAATTTCCACACATGTGGGTTAGTGTACATGATGGCTAGGATTTGCCCACATGTGTGCACAAAGTGTGTGATGTTCATGGGATATTTTAGTGTGTATGGGCATGGGTGTATATGATCATGTTATGCTAGTATCATCATCCATGTGACTTGTACATGCTTAGAGGTTTTTCACCCATTCTTGGGTCTACATAATTTAATAAAAATTATATCTCATGTTTGGTTAGGATTTTAGGCCCTTAACACACATTTTTGGGTTCACATGAAATCAATAAAAATTCATGACTTTCATTTGGCTAAGTTTTTTTTTCATTTTCTTTTCTAATTTAGATTCGACTAAGGCATATTAGGCAAATGAACTCTTAATTGGACAAATGAAATGAATTTTGGATGCCTAGATTAGTTGGGTGATTTGTTTCACTTCATTTCATTTATGTTTCTCAATTTTCACTCCCGTGAGGGGTTTTTGAGCAATTAAACTGGTTAACTGATCTCTGAAATGAATTGGTCTCATTTGTCCTTATAATTTAATTATTTCATTTCATTTTGTACAAATTTTTCAAGGTATTACAACCTATCTTCCTATTAAAAATTTAGTCCTTGAAATTTGCACATATTCAGGGGTTCCTAGTGAATAGATGATGTGGGTACTTGATCTTCATTTCGCTCTCCAATTTTCAAGTAGCTTCTTCCATCCCATGATGCTTTCACAGTACCTTAACTAAGGAAATATCCATAGTTCTCATGTTCTTCACCTTGTGATTGAAGATTCTAACTGCCACTTCTTCATATGTGGTACCATCCTGGATGTTTACTTCTTTCCAGTAGATGACGTGAGAAGGGTCTGGTTCATATTTCCTTAACATTGACACATGGAACACATTATGAACTGAGGTCATTCGGTTTGGTAAATCCAATTCATAAGCACATTCCTCAATTCTTCTAAGTATTTCAAATGGTCTAACAAATCTCGGTAATAACTTTCCTTTGAATTCAAACCTCTTGATACCCTTCTGAGGACTGATTCTTAGAAATACTTTGTCACCCACTTGGAACTCTAGGGATCTCCTTCTTTTGTCAATATAGCTCTTTTGACGACTCTAAGTTGTAGCCAATCTTCTCTATATTAGTTTGACTTGGTTATTCATTTCTTCCACCAAGTCTAACTCAATCAATACATGATCTTCAAGTTCAGCCCAACAGATTGGTGATCTACAGGGACTTCCATAAGGAGCCTCATATGGCGCCATCTTATAAAGTCGAGGACACAAGACCTTAACATGTGCTCTAAGGTCTAGATAACTCATCTCCGACTGCCCATCTATCTAAGGATGAAAAGTAGTACTCATGGTGAGTTTAGCGCCCAACTCCTTCTGTAGACTCTACCAGAACTGAGAAGTGAAGCGAGAGTTTCGGTCAAATACTATCATCTCAATACACAATGTGTTCCATGTGCCAATGTTGAGGAAGTATGAACCTGGCCCCTCACACGTACTCCATTAAGAGGAGATGAACATCCAGGATGATGCCACTTATAAAGAAATAGTAGTTAGAATCCTAGATTGCAAAGTGCAAAGCCCAAGAATAAAAAACATTCCCTTGTCAAGGTTCTCTAGAAACATCATGGAATAGAAGAGGCCACCTAGGACCTAGAAAGTGAAATGATGACCAAGTACCCAAACATTTTCGTTAAAAGTACCTAACGGAATGATACTTAGTACAAATTTCAAGGATGAAATTTTTTTTAAGGGAGATAGGTTGTAATACCCTGTAACAATTTTGAAAAATCAATAAATAAGAGTTTAGAAATGTATAAAATACACTGGATGTTCCCACACATGTATTAACAGATCATTTATCATGTAATTAGCATACTTTCTATTAATGCATCATATAAGAATTGGAAACACAATAAAATAGAAACCCATTTTTGCGAACCAAAACTACGATCCTCCATGAGAAGACCACAGTCCTACAATTGAGAAATTGGAAGACCGCAATCCCCTCATGGTAGACCGTGGTCCTGCATTTTGTGAGCCAAGTATTGCTCAAAGAAAGAAATTAGAAAGTGCAGCCTGATCCCTGTGTGCAAAACCCTAGTCCTTATGACGATTTGTGTGCATATGAATGGAATTGGAAAGTTTCCTCTTAGTGAAACACACAAACCTATTAAATCTTGACCTCTAAAACTCTATATAAAGGGCCCATGTGCTCACAATCTCTTCATCCCAACAAGAACTGATATGTCCTTCTTGCTCTCTCTCTCTCTCGCTCTCTCCCACTCTGCCTCTCTCTTGGCATTCTTTCTCTCTTCTGGGGTTGTTCTAAATAGCAATTGGGGTAGAAGTAATGAAATGTTGCAGAAATTTTGTAGTAGTTGGAGTTGAAGTAACAGAATGTTGTTGAAATTTCATGGTAGTAGTTGGGAAGTTCTGCAAGAAATTCAACTGAGGCTTCAGAAGGGTGAAAATACTAAAGTGGAAGTGATTTCTAAGTTTATCTTATTACTTTGATTTCAATAAGATGTTCATGCTTGAATATACATGTTTATCATCATTGATTATGCATGTCATGCTTAGACTTCACATGATTAGGTTTGCATATATGTTTTGTGCTATTGTGATGCTTGTTATGCTCACATGCTAAAGTTAATCAAGTTAGTCTATTATTGCAGTTTTGTTTTACACAATGAAAGATTAAATGAGATTGTAACCACGTACTGGCGCAATATTCCACAGGGATTACT
Organism: Tinospora cordifolia; assembly: GCA_030144865.1. Lineage (NCBI taxonomy): Eukaryota > Viridiplantae > Streptophyta > Magnoliopsida > Ranunculales > Menispermaceae > Tinospora > Tinospora cordifolia. Next base: position 11,157 of record JAJIYU010006630.1, read on the forward strand.
ATAAGAGTTCTCAAGATGTGAACTTTGAGTTCGTTTCTAGTTCACATGGGTGAGGTCCCAAAATACTTGGGTGAGGTCTTAAATCTAGTGGAATTTGGCATAAAGGATTACCCTTTTTCTTCTTGGAAAAAGTATTTTGATAGGAATACCGAGGTTAACCTCTTCCGGTCTTTAATACAACTTTAAACAAGAAATTGATTGAATTGCGTAATATTTGAAAGTGTTTATCTTGCATGTCTTATTTGTTGAAATGATAAGTTAAATATTTAGAATGATCTACTAGGCTTTATGCTCACCCTTCCATTTTCTAACTTTTCGAAAAATTGATAAACAAAGGCAGCATTATAACCACTCAGGCAACATTTTCATTAGAATATTTTATTTAGAAAGTTTTATATAATTTAAAGGGCATGTTGGCCTAATTTTATTTCGCTGTAATAGACTCAAAGGTTATGTAACTTGAATTTTGAAAATAATTAATGAAAATATTTAGTTAATGATTTCTAAATGTTATTTTTGAATTATGTCATGAGTAAAGTTTTCTAACTACTATTTCCAATAAATGATATTAAAATTCTATTGAGATCTGTTGCGCTTAATTTAGAAGTGTTCAAGAGTTTCCAATTATATGATACTCAAAAATCCCAAAGAATTGGGATAGAAATGAAAAGTGTGAAAAATAAAAATAATGGGAAATCAGCCTGCCTCCTGACCGAGTGGTGCGGTCCACGTAGTTCCCTCTCGAGCAAGCAGAAAGGGAAAGAATCGAATTCTGGGAAGGCAAGGTGTTACATTGGATGCCATGATTGCATATGTTTACATGAATGCCGAATAGTATGATCAATTTATCCATGCTTGATTATTATATGTTTATAACATGAGATATGAATAACTTTATCCTAGGGATCATGAGATATTAACATATGTGATTTACATGTATATGTGGTGTATGTTTTATGTTGGAATGATATAAATGCATGATATAATGAGATGTGTGCTTGTATAATTTTGAAAACATTAAATTAAGATTTGAACCATGTATAGTCGTGGTGGTCCACGAGGAATCAATGAGGGTATTCTCGCGATTGGAACACTAGGTTTATCCCCTGTTCTCGATGATTGGTGATGGGGGTGTGTTCTAGATTCCATTGGAATTTGGCAAATACTACACTTTCCCTCTCTCTTGTTTACTTGATGATGATGAGAGAACACGAGGGCTAAGCCTTAGGTTTGATTAACAATTGATAAACAAATCAATGACTAAAACTCCTAATATACGATAAGTGGTTGCATGTTCTATCTTGATTTAAATAATGCTATGGATGTATGGTGTATGATCCACTGGGCTCTCGATTTCACCCCATCTTTCCATTTCAGATGACACTTGAGGCAGTGCTTGCTGATCAAGCTGTCCTGTATATTTTCTAGCTAGTTTGCAAACTTCATTGTGGAGGTTGTTCTATGACCTTTCTTTGATTAATTAGTTTAACCTAGGCATATTGCCTTCTTGACGGATTTAAATTATTTGTCATTATGGTTTAGATTTTGGCCACGTGGTCCATGATTAGAAATTTCTTTTGGAGACCTTGTTTCACATTTTATGAAGTTTTAAATGTTGAAGTCAATGACTTCATTAATTTGATTTATCTCTGTACATTTCCGTGGGTGGCTTATTGGTAAGTCCAAGAGACTAATGAGTGATTTATATGAGATTTGGTATGTCAAGAATATGTTTAATATAGTTTGAATGTAAGAACAGTAATGTCTCAGTTCTCTGCGATCAACACGTGTATGGTGTTTAAGGTAGAACAAACACGCTTCTCCGCACATAACTCTGATGTGACAAAAATAAAAGGACCGAGAACTGGGATGTTACAAATTATTAGTACACATGTCAACTGCTGAGAACCAGGACGTTACTATTTTCACATTCTAATCATCTTAAACACATCCTGGAGACAACATATCTCATCTAAATCACTCATCAGTCTCTTGGACTTACCAAGAGATAACCCATGGAAATATACAAAGATAATCAAATAAATAATTCATTAACTTCAACATTTAAGACTTAATGAAATGTGAAACAAAGCCTCGAAAAGAAATCTCTAAAGCATGGCATATGTGGCCAAAATCCAAACTATAAAGAGAGTGAACACTGAAAATTAATTTGGAGGGTCGTATTGCCTAGTCTAGACCATATACTCGAATAAAAATAACATGTAAATTAGTTCAAGGACCATATGTCCAATCTACATTAACTAATCAAATGAAAATGTCCTAAATCAACCTCCATTGTGAGGTTTGCAAGCTAACTAGCAAAAATGTCCTGAAGATGTCGGTCAGCAAGCACTGCCTCAAAGTTCACCTGAAATAGAAAGGTATATGGGGTAAGCTTGAGAGCCAAATGGATCATACATAGTACATCACTAGCATTACTCAACCCAAGCACAAAACATGCAAATACTCATCATACATTAAGCGTTTCAAGAAATTAATTGTTTAATAGTCATTAATCAGACCCAAAGTCTCATCTTCGATGTTCTCCCATCATCATCACAAGTTACTTGAAGTTAAACGGAAAGAGAAAAATGCAATATATGCCAAATTCTAAGGGACTGCAGGGACACACACCCATCACCCAACCCGAGAACTAGGGACATACACTCATTGCTTCGTTTCCAAAAACTAGGGACGCACCCATTGTCCTATCATCGAAAACTAGGGACATGCCCATCGTTTCAAATCATGAGGACACCCATAGTGATCTCCTATGGACCACTATGTTGGTACGTGGTTCAGTTCTTAATTTAACTTCACTTAAATATCTTCAGCATCTCATAATTAACAAGAATATCAGTTCATCAAATACGATACATCATGGTTCAAGAACTGAAATCATATAGATCATTTCATGACAGTTAGATTGAATAATACATATTTCATTATATCAAAGCATGTAAATATCAATATAGGCACATAAATCATGTTATCACAATATTCATGCAATCATACATCATTTAAATAATACCCTAGCATGCTCCTAAGTATTCAAAGTAAGGTAAACACACATCATGTTTAGTATTTAAACTTAAATAAGACTAGGGAGCAAGGTAATCACTTCCACCTGTCCAAAAGTTCCCTTGGGCCCTTACTTGTAGTTTTGTTAACCTTGGATATTCAACTTTTAAGATTTAACACAAATATTATTCAAGTTTCAAGCATATTAACATGTTCAAATCATAATGCAATGATTTCTTAGTCATTGTGTATATGTGAGGGCAAAGACAAGAAGCCGACACATTACTGTTGTAGCCACGATATATGTGAAAAATGAATATGGTCTCAGACATGCTACCACAGTAGGCTACCGAGGTAACTAGGGAACCCTAATCTCACCACTGCAGTAGGCTACTATAGTAGTCTGTGTTCTGGGCACGAGAACAGTGCACTGCCACAGTAGCCTACCTCAGTAGTCACGTAATTCCCAAAATCACATTTTGTTCATGTGATTCTTGTTTCCCCTCGTGCATAGAACTTCAACCACTAAACACTAGACTTAAAAACATGATTCTCATTGAACTATAACAAATTATACTTTGTGGTTCCTTGATTCTTCTTTTGATCGCCTCCAAGTAGCATTTGGAATGATTTGTAGAGTTTTGTTTCATCAAACCAATGTGTATACTCTCAGAAAATATAAAACTGTAATGAAAAACAAGTTTTGAAAACTAGTGCCTTACCTCTTTTGCAATCGTCAATGATGTTGCAGCAACCAAACTTCTCTCAAATGCACGGTTCTTCTTCACTCTTTGCTTGAAAGATAGTTGGAAAGAATTTGGGGTGGGTTAGAATCACTATAAGACTCGTTTAGGATGGGAGGAAGTTGAACTATGGCAGTTGGTAGGGTTTTTGGGATGAAGGTGTGCATCTGCAAGGTTGAATACTCAAAAATTAGGGTTTCCTGCACAACTTATCACATATATACTCTCTATGTGTTATCATGGTAATATGATAATGTTACCATGATAACCAAAACTCTAATTTTTTTTTTTTGGGTTTAGTCGCATTACCGCAGTAGTTCGTGACACTACCACGGTAACCAATGGTTCATCACTATGTGGTGTTCCATTTTTATCCTGGTTCGCCAATCTTTTTGTGTATCCATTTGTACCACCCATATAACATGGTTACACGAATTTTTGCAAGGTTTATTGTACTCAAAATATTTTTATTAAATTTATTTTAAATTATTAAATTTTATATAAATTATGGGATATTATACACTTTCTTCCATTGATGATGAGACTCTGATGACTTTTTCAACAACATCAATAAGGTTTGCATTGTCAAGCTTGTAAGTGTCAATTTTTCTAATGTTTCATATTATAAAATCTCTTATTTCAAAGGAATAACAATAAATTTTCATTTTACCTTTTTAAGGTTAGGACATACATTCGAAATGATTTTGGCCTATTTTCTTAAGAAATGGCACAAACCCATAAGCAATATAGATGATAATAAGGTAATTTTAACAACATTCAAAATGATATTTATGTGTTTTTGTGCAAAAATATCATCTTGTATCTCATTCCTGCATGGCCGAGACTCATGCTAAGAATCTCAATGTAATACCTCAAATTATTTTGTATATATGAATGCGATTTAATTAATATAGACACAAGTATATATTAGTCTGTGCCTATATATGGGACATTTTACTAATTGGTGTGTGTGTATATATATATATATTATTTTGAATTAATTAAGATAGACTCATGAAATTAATTGATTAATTAAATGGTGTAGAAGTATATATGTAGGCATTATATAACTACATGCATATAAACATGTACATTAATTAATTAGGATTAATAGTAATATATGGAAAAAATATGAAGTAATATAATATATATAGGATTAATTTATGGTAATTGAGTAATTAATTTTATTGATTGTTATATGTATTAATTAATTTATAATAGTAATTTATAGCAATATATAATATTATATAATACAATACTTAATATTATAAAGTATTGTAATATATATATATTACAAAAAAAACAAGAAATATATTAAAAAATCAGTTTTGGCGCATGGGCTTCAGCCCATGCACCAAAAAAAATAATCATTTTTGCGCATGGCCTTGGGCCCATGCGCAGCACACAAGCGCACTGGGCTGCGCCAATTCGCACGCACAGGCCCGCACGCCTGTGCGCCAAATTGAGGGGCAGATTATATAAAAAAAAAAGAAAAAAATTTGGTCGTGGATTCGAGCGAAAATGGCCATTTTAACCATTGATTTAGACAGGAAAAAAATGCCAAAAACCCTAATCATCTAGCCACCCAAAGTAACCAAAAATGGAAATTCTCCTTATTTGGAATGTGAAAAATGAATAAACCCCCTTATTCTACTATAACACCCCAACCTCTTTATCTTTAAGTATTAGACACGACCACCATTCTCTTGACGGTGGGCTAAACCAAACGGCGGGCTGGGCCGGTGTTACTTTACAAGTGACACACACTGGACTTTCTTTCTATTTCAATTATTTCATGCCTTGATTGTATTTAACAGAACATAACTTAAATTTAAGAATTTAATAAGGCAATAGTATAGGAAGTAACTGAAATTCATAAACTCAATTAATTAAATAAAATTGAGTACATAATTTGATCTTGAAGAAAAACTATTACAGCGGAAGATTCAAAACTTTGGCAACATGCCCTTACATAGAAATTAAAAACTTTTTAAATAAAAGAACCTAACTAATTTTCATGGTCTTCATATAAATCCATTACCTGAAAAATAGAAGGAAGGGTGAGCACATAGCCCAGTGGATCTTTCTAAACATCTAAATCATTATTTCAATTCAAACAAACCAAACATATCAAACACTCTTGTACATTAGGTGATTCAAACAAATTTCTTGTTTATAGTTGACATTCGGACTGAAAGAGTTTAATCTCTGTGTTCCACATCGTAGGGAGAGAGAATGACAAACGAAAACTCAAACCCCAATATCTGTGAAGTGGGATTACTCTTGGAAACCCAGTTCAAAATCGTCAATGGTAAATCGGCAAGCTGGGTCGAGGGGTGGAACACACACGATGACACTATGCAGTCCATCATTGTGCCGATATGTGGATTGAATCATTATTTAATCTTTTCTTAGTGATAAAACACACAGTATCAGATTAAACCATTGATGCAACATATATAAAACATGAATCATCAAATATTTATTCATGGCACAATTCATGTATAGCATGCATCAATATTCTTAATTTCTAAACATGCATAACATGTATATTCATGGCACGTCCAATAAATAAAGCATGCATATTAAAACACATATTTAATCAATCATCTTCAAAACATCATCACACATACAAGACTTATTCAATTTAAAATAAAGAAGTAGAAGTTAGAAGTCACTTCCACCTTAAATGCATCTTTTCTGAATGCCTCTGAAATCCGGCAAAGTTTTGTTACTTCAAGGCTTCCAAACACTCAAGAACCCTCAAGAACACTTAAGATCACTCAAGAACTGAGGGGATTGCCAAGAAGAAGGCTTAGATAACAAGATGACAATTCAACTCTTGTTTCTTGGGATGAGATGAATTGTGAGCATGGAGGGTGTTTATATAGAGTTCAAAAGGGTAGAGAATGGCATGTTTGGGGTTTCATCTTGTGGTAAACTTGCCAATTCCTCAAAATTTTGTGCCCCCCAAGCATAGGAGATTAGCAAGTAATTTTTTGAAAATATTTGGGAATTTAGAAACTAATTTTTTGGATTTTTAAAGTATTTAATTGGATTTTTTTGGATGTTTCGATTATTATTTTTGGAGCATTTGATCTGGACCGTCAGATCTTCCTCGAATCACGCACGCATATTTCAGATCGGGCAGGTTGCATCTGGGCAGTCGAATTTTCCTCGAGCACGGTGTCGGATTCGCGATCGATCGATATGCGTATATCTGGGTCGTTCGATGTGCATCAATCACGGTGTTCAGTTCGCAATGGATCAGAGTTCGTCTATCTGGGCCGTCAGATATGCATCGATCGCAGCACTGGATCGCGAACTCATTTTGGCGCGTGCATCGTCGGCCGTTGGATTGGGCGGGTGAGATTTCGGTCGTTTGATCGTTCTCGAGCTCCTCACCGTTTGTGATCAACGAATCGCGTTTGCACCGTCCGATTTCCTTGATCGTAGTACTAGTTCGTGATCATCGTTGAGGGCCTCGATCTAGACCATTGGATTGAACGTGTTGATTGCAGACCATCCGATCTTTGGTGATTCGGTGTTCCAGGGCGTTCGGTGCGATCTTGATCTGGGCCGTTGGATTGCAGGTCGTGAAGATTACTCGATTCTGGCCATTGGATGCAGTTTCTATTATCAAAATCAACTTATAAAGCTTCTATTATCCGAGTTTTGCCAATTATAAACTCAATTCCACTTCCTAATTTGTGTAGATATGGTTTATTGCACATATCCTTCTATTTTGCTAATTTTTCCCTTTTTAATTCTTTATTTTTGTATTTATTAGATATATTATTCCATATTTCCCTATTTTTACCTTCATTTCTTTATTTCATATATTCATATATTTATATTTATTTCATATTTCATTTTCAGATAATAATTTATTTAATTATAAATTAATATTTATATAATGTTTTACTTATTTTAAATAAATACGCGTATACTACATTTTTATTTAATTATATAAATTTTTCTATATACATATTCCTATAATATGTAGTATTAACATTTATTATGCTAACACACACATTATTCATACACGCATTAACCTTTATATCTATGTGTATATACATTATTTATTTATTTATTTATTTATTTTTACTTAACTTATTTCATTTAATTTCATTAAACTTATTTATCTTTAATTATTTGACAAAATTTTGGGTTATTACATCTACCCATTTCATTCATCCCAAAGCAAGAATTGAAATTCCTCTTGCTCTCTTTGCCTCCTTCTTGGCAAACTCAGTCTTTTTTCTTCTTTTCTTGAGCTATTCTAAATAGCTTGCGAGGTAGTAGCAACAAAGTGCTACAAGAGAGTATGCTCTGTAGTTACGTCTTGTATGATCTTCTACATCAAAAATCAATAGTCAATGTTTTCGTGAATGTGAACGTTAATTAATTACCGTTGTAATATTTATTTATTGTTGTTCCTATACACAAAAACAAGATTAAATAAGATTTCAACCACGTATAGGTACGGGGATGGACTTTCTGTGTTTCATGTAGAATTGGAACTAGTTGTCAAGACTGACACCATAATGGAACGAGTTTCAGGAATGATTCCATTAGAGATGGGTTTGAGTTTCAGAATTGATCTCTCTCCCTATATCTGGAGCACAGAGGTTACCCCCGTTTAGTCTAAATTACGACTGAAATAATATATTGTTTGAATCAATTTAATCCCTGAAAGTGTTTGATATATTTGTGTTATTTGGTTGAAATAATAAATTAAATAGATGAAATGATTCACTGGGCTTTTTAGTTCACCTCCCTCATTTTTTACATTTTCGAAAATTAATTTATCAGCCTATGTGGAAGGTTATTAGAAATTATTTTTATTTATTTCATTATAGGGCATACGGGCCCAAGCTAAATTATTTATTTTAATTTTGAATTTAATTTTCACTATAATAGATCATGTACTCAGAAATTCAGAATAAATAAACAAAGAATTTTATTTATGAAGCTATCAAATATTTTTGTACATAGACTTATATGCACAGGAAATCTCTTAGAAGGAAGAAGAACGCAGCATGGGCCTGTCTCCTGGGTGACCCAAGATTATTGATTAAAGAAAATTAGACCGTTAGATAACGTGGACGATGAGATTCGGGAGGTGGGGTATTACAAAGGTGGTATTAGAGCCTAAGCTTTAGATGCCTTGGGCAAGAATTAGAAGAAATTGATTTGTCAAGTAAGATTATTTATTTATTTAATTTAGTGGGTAAGACTATTTTAAAAACTAAGACGATTTAGAAAAAAAAATGTTTTTCAAAAAAGATATATGTTTTTAACGGTTTTGTTTGGATACAAAGACTACGAGTTGAGCTGATAGTGGGTAAGTCTTGTCCCGAGTAAAGCTAAACATTGAAAGGGAGATGTGTAATACCCCAGAATTTTGTCAAATAATTAAATAAATTAATTTCAAAATTCTTTTGGGTGCAAATTGTGGGATAACACGTGAAAAATAAAGTAAATTAGAGTTATTGT
>JAJIYU010006631.1:0-20280 GCA_030144865.1 Tinospora cordifolia
ATTTTTTAAATATTTTATATTTTTATTAATATTTTTATAAAAAATTAAATAAATTATATATAAATATATAATTATATATATGGGTACGAAACAAACTGTTTACAACATAATTCATTTATAACGTTACCTATTTATAATATATATATAACATGACTCATTTATGGTACAATGACACAAATTATCCTTATTAATTAAAACATCATGACATGTATGATATTGTTCTATTTCTCTTCATCATAGAGTCATTGACGCACTAAAAAGATATAGGATGCTAACCCTTTTTTTGCTGTTAAGATAATAGTTATAAATATTCTTCAACACTTAAGGAAATGGGTGTAGCCCTCACTTAAAGAAAAAGGGTATTAAAAACATTTTGTTACAAAAAAAAAAAAAAACTTTAAAATTTTATTTTCAACTTATAAACTTATAGCGAAACATATTCTACACTATGAGTCCGTCACGGGACTTTTTAGAACATTTTTCGAAACTTGTCTGATGAATGAGACATGCTTGTCTAATTAAGGAGGTGGTGGGAAAAGGGCAAGGGGTGGGTGCCCCACATAATCTGATAATTCTAAGCTCCTATGTTTGGAAAATTCTGGGAAAGTGTTGGAATGGTCAATTCCGAAAGAGGTTGGCCTGACACAGGATTTCTTTTTTCTTTTAATTTCTATTTTTCCTGGGAGAGATATCCAAATGAGACAGAAAGCAAGCACTGTTAAATTCCCCAGTGAGGAGAGATGAGAATCTTACCTGTGAAAGAACTTATTGTCAGAGGAGTTAAAGCATGGATAGCAACTTGAGATTTTCATGGGTATCTATTGTGTGGTGTGGACGGGGAGAGAGAGAGAGAGATCAACTATTTCAACGATGGATATTGCAGATTCATGGCGCAGAACAAAGTCCTAGATCCAAGTTGTAAAAGTACAGGCAAAGTGGGTGTAGCCCTTTTTTTTTCACTGCAGTTAAATAATAATAAAAAAAAAAGAATAGAAATAAGTATAATGTGAAGTGAAAGTCATTTAACTGTATAATAGTCTGTATTTCTTCCGTTTAGTCCCCAATCGACATTAATGGCAGTAAACCAACAAATGAATCGAGTTTGAAAGTCGTCATCTAAGTAATAAAGGTCTTGTAACATGACAAAGAGAAAAATTTTGGCTTCATGAAGGGAAACAATTATTGAACCATTGAACCGGCTCTACTTAAAGCGTTTGCCTTCATTCATTATTTATGGTCGCTCAAAAATTTGAAAATGAAGAACGGTACTTATAACTCTAAATATATAGTTATGGCCTCCACCTAACAGCTGAATCCTCCAGTTTAGAAGTTCTCTTAACAATTTTGAACGTAGGAATATGGGGTTTCAAGTGAAGAAGAAAATGGGTCGATAGTGAAATAGTACCGTAAAGGAAGGACGAACAAGGATGAAAAGAACTCCCATCCGACTCCCCAAAGCGGTTTTTTCCCATAGGTATAATATATTTAAGGAACAAGGGTCGATCAAGATCTTTAAAACTTTTTTTTTAGTTTCATAGGTTCCATAGGTCGAGTAAGTCCTCAGCTTCCTCTCAAATATAAGTCCCTCTGGCTCGGTGATGTACTTCACCTATAGGTGCCTTTCACCATTTCAAAGGTCCTGGGGCGTCAATTATTATTATATATTTGATAATTCTTTTAAGCTGATAAGGCCGGTTTAATTTATGAATTTAATACAAAAACCTGTTTGAATAAAAAGATTCTAAAAACAGTTTTCCACTTTTTGTTAAGAAAATGATTTTCAAAGAAAAAAAATAAAAATAAAAAATCAAGAGTCACTTGTCAATGTTCTTTGTCTTCGAATTATATTCTTATTTTCCAACGGCAAACCGAAGGCAGACCAAAATTTTTAAGAACCATCAACAGAGTGATTATCAGAGAGCTCAAGACTTGAGTAGGCATTTTTAATTTTTACTTTTACAAGTAGTTGAATTTTCTAAGTGACTCTTCCTCAGGAAGACATAGGACAAGTAGATGAGAGGGGGAAAACAAAAAATTGGATAGGGAACACAGAGGAAAGAACCAAGAACCTGTCATGTGTCCCAAATCATCACAACCGCAATCACCGCAACACCTAACAACACAGCAAGGAACTTCAAACGTGGTGTATCAACCAAAGCTCGTGTCTCTGGTATGTATCCCTTCGAAAGCAAATGGTTAACTGAAACATGGATGAAAACTCCAGAAGCAAGACCCATGGATATGGCATAAATCCAATCAGCTAGAGCACCTTGTGCGGTTGCATCTATCACAATTCCAATGGCCACGCCGATGGGGCTTGAGATGGCAAATGCAAAGGCATAGGACAAACATGATAAGAGGGGCCGATCAGGGATCATTTGCAGGAGCGCAATTCCCATTGCAATGGCTGCAAATACTTTGTGCAGGCTCACTGTCCACAGGGCTCTCCAAGCGTCTGCCTTGGTCTCTGCAACTCCAATTGCAATGCCTTCAAAAATGGAGTGAGAACACAATGCAACGATCAGCAAGACGCTATCTCCCAATGATCTAGCAATTACGTGGGACGGTCCTGCAAAGTGGGAGTCCTGCTGGGAAAAACAAGAACAAAAAGTTAACGTTAAATAAAGTATAATTTCTAAAAGGACTAGGAAATTCAATTGCATAATAATAGGAACATAGGAATTTCAACAGCAAAATGCCAAAAAGGATCAAGGGAATAAAAAAGATACTTATTAGGTGCTTTTTTTTTCTTGAGAAATGAAACAAAACCGCGTATGGATATTAAATGGTAGAAAAATTTACAGAAATTGGAAGTGTGAGCTCACGTACAGCCAGAGACTAGAAATCAGCCTTTCTCCTACTCAATCAAAATGAAGCCACAAACAATTTCCCAATGAAGAACCCAAACTAACAGTGGATGAGATGGAAATGAATAGAAGAGCTAGCAAGGGTCCAATCTCTCTCCAAATTTGAGACGGCTCCTTAGCATATAGCCCAAAAACTCTCTAGAGTTGCATTCTAGCCACAAAAACCATGGAGTGGCAGAAATAGCAACGAGACCCACCTCTCTCTCTCTCTCTCTCTCTTAGAAAGATTCGGTGCATGAGAGAGGGATAAGGCCTCCTCCACCGACCAGGGAGTTCTGATCCTACCACTTGAAACTGCACCCCACCTATCCCATATTTTGGAGGACTAACTACCAACACAAAACAGCTCATGAATACTCTCCTTATCCCTCCTACAAGGAAGACAAGTATTAGGAAAACTCCTCCGCAAAATATCACAGTTATTGATCTTCCTACGAGTCAACCAACCAAATATCCTACAATTATATAGATGTTGGACATGCCAAATGATCAAAGCAAGGGGAAAAACGAGGAAACATTGGGAATCAATTTGGATTAGAAAGAGAGATTTACAGGATAAAATGACCAATTTGGCATATATTCCAAGAGAGAAGATCTGGAAAACTAGAAAAGGAAACTGTATCAAGGCGATTGAGGAGGAAGTGAACTTGTTCTCAGTGGAAAGGGGGCTAGGGAAATACAGGTTCCACAATTGGAGGGTGAGAAAAGAAGTGATAGGTTTGTCATGAAGAGTGCAAAGCCTATACAGGTATGCAAAAGATGCAGGCAAAAAAATGGATTTGCCCAGCTATTTGTCTTCCCAAATCCTGAATGTTGTACCATTGTGGAGTTTTGAGCCTCATCTGCATGAAATACCGATCCCTGATCTTTGGAATAAATCCCAATGGGCACAATATCATATTCTTTGGACCGTATTTGGAACCACCAACTATTCATCATAATGAATAGGTCCATAAAAGCTATCAGGCACTTTCATCCATAAAGAATCTCTATCCTCAAAAGCCTCCAAATCCTGTTGAAATACAGTGCCTCATTTTTTAAATAGATTGCCTAATGCCAAACCCCCTTCTCCCTTGGTTTACGGACCTCTCTCCAACTTACTAGACTAGGCTCATATATCCATTCTTTTCACTCCAAAAAATAGTACTTGAATTTCCTCTTGATCTGCTTTGCAGCACCAATTGGAATACAACATATGAACAAAATAATAGGATGGCAAGGCAGACAAAGCCACCTACATAAGTGTAAGTTGTCCCCCTTCTAAAAAGAATCCCCTCTTCCCCCTCAAATACAGTGCCTCATTTTTTAAACAGATTGCCTAATCCCAAACCCCCTTCTCCCTTGGTTTACAGGCCTCTTTTCAGCTTACAAGCCACCTACATGAGTGTAAGTCATCCCCCTTCTAAAAAGAATCCCCTCTTCCACCCATCAAGTCTTCAATTAATTTGAGATGTCACTAACTCCCAAAACAGAGTGTTTCATTGAATTGCCCCCTAGAGGCAACCCAAGACACTTTAACGGCTAAGTTCCTAATGAGCACCACACAGAATTTGTCATATGTAAAATTTAAGTGGTGCTCATACTGATACATATTAACTGACACTTCTCAACATTTATTCTCAGCCTTTATAGCTAAAATAGTTGAAAAGCCAAAAACCCTCCATAAAATTCTACTATGCCACTTCAAAAAGAATGATGTATCATCAACAAACTGCACGTGCCAGTGACATAGGACAATCTAATTGTTTCCAACATGGGAACCCTTCACAATCAAGCAATAATAGGCCTTAGTCATAAACAATACCAAATATGGGGTCAGATACGACTTCAGCAAAAAGGAGCAGATGGCTTTCTTTATCAGGTGGCAAAATCACAACTCCAGCAAGTCTTGAAAATAGCCTGAGTGGTCAATACCTTATTGGTTTAACTCCTAATACTAGGAATGCTTTAGTGATTGCTTTTGTCATGACAATGTGGTCTATTTGGATTGAAATAAATAACAAAACCTTTGCCGAGGTTCAAATGAGATTTGGGATTCAAATCAAATTCTCGGCAAGCAAGAGATATCGGTATCTAGTTAAAACAATAAATTCTCACTATCATATTGGTTTTTGGGTTGTAGTAGATGCTTAAGTAAAACATTTTTTAATGCACTCGTCCTTTTTAATAATAAAAATGTTTGTTTCCACTCTTAACAAAAATAAAAAAATAAAAAAAAATAATGGTGATGGGCAATCCCCTTGTTAGAGCCCACAACTTGAATTAAACTTTCCTCTTGGCCTACCATTTATCACCACCGAATAGGAAATCGAGCTTACACATCCCATAATCCATTAAATCCATTTAAAGTCAACTTTTATTTTGCATGACAAAGAAAAATAGAAAGCCCCAATAGACAAAATCCTAACCTTTAAGCAAAATCAACCTTGAAAACTATCCCCCCTTCTTTCAAACACAAGAGTCCTCTGCAACTTCATTTGCAATCAAAACCGCATCCAAAATTTGCCGCTCTCTTGTGAAATCCATTTGAGTACATTCGACTTCTTTGTGCAACACTTCTCTTATATGAAGAGATAGGGTCTCTGCATTAAACGATATGCAGCCTGGTCATTAGGCTAATTGGTTGAAATTAAAAACCCTACAAGGTGATTAAGCTAATCCTCTTTAATCACCTCCTAGTTGTGTTGGTAAAAAGCCACAAAAAGCCTTGGGACCTAACGCTTTGTTCTAAAAACTACAACTTTTAATTTCCTCCTCTTCAAATTTCAAAAGACTACTCCAGCCAATCACTATCCCCCTCAGCGATTACATCCCAAGTGAGACCACCAATGCCCCATAACCATTCTCCTGTTGAGAGTTCCTTCTCAAAGTATGATATAATTGTGCCAACCACTCCTTCCTTTGAATCAACAACCTCCCACACTTTGTTCTCAATCTTGACAATGGTGTTCTTCCTTCTTTTGAAAAGAAGGACATGAAAGCACTTTGCATTTGTGTTGCATTCCTCGAGGCACTTAGTTTTAGCTCAAATCAATGCCACTTTATCTTCTGTAATATATCATCCCGCCAACTAAGCCCAGTAAGCAACTAAAGAAAAAAAATCCAATTCCTCATTCCAAACACATTCTTCCTCCACCTTGTCGAGATCATCAACAAGTTTTTCCATCTCCTTTTTATTAGACTACAGTGAACCAAAAACTTGCCCATACCATTTTCAGATCTTGTCTTGAATCAATTTGAGCTTAAGCATGTGTTGAGACCCTCTACCTCCCTTCCTATAGATTCCACAATCCACCCCTTATGGATTTCTCAACTTTAAGATACAACATCTCTGAACAACTTTGTTCTCAAAGCATGTGTTGTATTATTTTCTTTCTTTCTTTCTTTTTTTTTTATTCTTTTTTTTTTTTTAACATTGTTCCACTCTTCTTAAGCATTCTTTTCTTTTGAGTGGGAGCACGGGCAAGCACGAGGAAGTGCTGAAGAGAAGGGCCCTTGCTTGAAGATCAAGTTAATGGTTACATCTTTTAGGTGCTTTAAAGCATGAAATGTAAGAAAAGTAAAATAAATAAATAAAAATCAGGGCTTTCTTACTTGAATACTTGACTGGGGCATTCTATTATTACTGCTGGTTTTACTTTGATGATGATGAAAAGAACTCCCTGCAATCATGAATGTGAACAAATGAAACTATGAAACTATTGAATGTAAAAGGAAATTGCAAAAAACTAAGCAGCAGTTGCTAATTAGAAGACCAATGAAGTATATCACAAGCAAAAAAACAGAGTCATAGATATCAACACTGCCCCTCGAGTGCATGTTAGCACACGCAGTAAATGAAGTAAAGAAGTAAATATGCTATTCGGGAGGTTTGAACACAAGATCTCTGGAGTACAAATTGATCTCTAGGATGTTTTATTTCGGTTAGGAAGATCATCTAACCGTGTTATAGCAATATTGCGAGGAACACAATTACTTCAACATTTCTATGGGAAGAAAAGTTTCAAAACTCCATTCTGCTTTTCCAACCTTTCACTGATCTTTATAGTAGTAAAAAGATACGCAGATATAACCTTAATTAACAAAACTCTTAGTTCGCTATGCAATTCTACAAACACACACTAATTTGCCAATCTTCGTGAACAGTTGTAAAAGATTATTGCTTTTGTTAAATGGCTCAGAGCAAAACAAAATACTAAACCAGAACCATACCATAATTTACTTATCATTTACTTATACAAGTAAAAAAGAAACATACCATGACGGAGCTCAACATCTCCGGTACCTTCACTCCTTTCCTTTCCAAAAACATAGGAAATCACGCAATCCGCTAACATCGTAAGCAAATAACCAGAGCACGCGAGCATATAGGCGAACGGATACTCCTTACTCGTCAAATGCCCAAAAGTCTCATTCGAATCAGTCAAGAAATGCATCAGAGCAGTCCCAAAGAACACTCCACCCGCGAATTGCGTACCCAAGACAAGAAACCCTTCGTTCCACTTGAAAAAGTAAGGCGAAACTCCACCGGCGAAAGTTCCAACGAAAACAACAATCAAACACCATATCTTAACCAGAATCAGCGACTTCGATCTCAGGTCAGGGTTCGCCCCTGCCGTGACTTCATCTCTGTCACCGTCTCCGTCGTCGTCCTCGTGGCCTCCGTGGCCGGCGACGAGGAGAACCAGAAAGAGGAGGAGAAGAAAGCAGAGAAGAAGAGATCGAAAACGCATAGCCATAGAACACTGTCGAAGAAGAAGAAGACGAAGAGGATAAACAAAGCCATGCTATGTGAGCTATACGGTTTATTATAGGTATTGGAAATACAAAGAATACTGTCTTCTTCTCTTTTCTTCTCTTCTTCCTCTGTACCGCAACAACCGTCACCAGAGGTGGAAAAAGAAACAAGAGAGGCTGGTGAAGAGGTGAAACCTATAGACGTAAGAATGACAAAGGACGGTTGTTTCCGTCTGCGGTAACTGCAAGTAGTGCGAATGGCACTCTACGTGGCATGCTTATTTTCGAGGAACAGCTTGCTTCATGTACGTGATAAGAACAGATGAGTCAAATTCTTTAAACAATATTTTTCTATTTATGATTTATTAAAGGAATGTACAAGGGTACTGTGCTTGGAGGTAGACAAGTGTTTCTTAGACGATCTAATGCCAAAATACCATGCTATATTGGAATAGTGAACAATACCATATCATAGATGACGAGGTAAATGTCATAGTTACTGTTCACAATTTTTTTTTTGGGTGGCTTTTTTGTTTTTTTCTTTTTTAAATTTGTTGTAAGTTTACTGTATGAAATTAAAATTTTAATTATTTAATCTAATTTTAATTAATTTATTTGCTATTTTATATAATCTTTTTACTCTTTATTAGTTTTCATTTTTCCTACCTTTTACTAATTTTTATTATTTATTATTTATTATATTTGTCAATTTTTTAACTACTTATTATTATTTAATTCTTTAATTTTTATAATGTATCGTTAATTAGTAATAAAATCTTATTAAGAGAATATGCGAAATAAATGTAAAAACGTGTTTTTCAGAAAATAATAAAAAAGCAATACAAAATAGAAATTAAAAAAGAGTTATTCAAGAAATAGCCTTTTGGATATTAAAAATTGTGTAAATGAGTTAAAAAGGAAGATATTATACAAAAAGATATAAAATCCAACACAATTTTAATGTAAGGGTTGAAGACTAGCGCTCAAAAATAAAAAATAAAAAAATAAAAAAAGGCCATTCCCATCTTATTAAATTAAAGAAAAAAGAGTGATATTAAAAATTATAACCTTGTCATTTACAAGTTTAAACAACCGCAAATTTAAATTTATTTCTAAAAGACTCAAATACCCTAAAGAATGGATTTAATAAAATGTAACTTATCACCATATTTTACATAAGAGAAGTTAAATTTAAAAAGATGAAGAGAACGACAATTTTTTAATGCTTCTGAACAGTTGACAATTTCAAATTTACTTTACGCGAGCAACTGGTTTAAAAAACCATGTACGTCAAACTTTAATCACGGGGTCTACGAGGTGGAAACTTGATTTCGATTCTCAATAAAAGACGAAGAACTCTGTAAAAGAACGTCTTGTCCACGTCCAAGTATGAGAACTGGCTTGACGTAACAAGCAGGTCTTCAAGCGTCTTCGTCAAGGTTCTGCGGTTCGCAACTGAAAGGGCTGGACCATAAAAGATGTTACTTCCAAGCAACAAGATTTCCAAATCGTAGACAATACGCCAGGCAAGAATAATTAAAGAAGCCCTTCTCATTCCTGTGATTGGGATTTATACAGTCTAGAATGGGATTTATACAGTACACAATAAAAAGCTCTCTTCTCTGTAGTCAAGCAAATTGAATTAAGTAAATGTTGAAGACAAAATCAGTTTAAATTAATCATCCAGCCAGCCGTTGATCTTCCCAAAATTGACCAAATGACACGCTTTATTATCATGTGTTCATCGTCGCCATAGCCGGCCATGCTGCCTTTGTTCTTGCATCCTCCTGCAAGCAAAATTAATGAATGGTTCATATCAGTACTGCAATTGATGAAAAATGACATAAGAATGCTCTCCTTTAAAGAGTCTTTCAAGTGACAACTGTATTACATGCAAATGATGCAGATGGTAAAACACAATTAATCAAGGCCACGCTCTGATTATTTTTTTTTTTTTAAAAACTTGATGGGGCAGCTATGCCCATACACTCAGTGCAGACTGAGCGTATGGGCATAAGGAATACCCTAAGTTCAGCCTAAACCTCAATCAGACTGAATTATATGGCAAATTGAGAAACACAATGCAATCACTAGCCACGCGAGTGAGGCAATCATTTTTCCACATGCCAATTGCAATTAAAAATGCATCCAGAAACATTGTATGATATATATATATTTTTGTTCAATGGCTACATATTTTTCAACTAGTCATAGCACAATATTTCATACTTTGTGTTAACATCAACATACGGATACAAGGATGAATATGAAGTCAATATATGACATTCTCCATATCAGGCAGATGCCTAAATAATTTATTTTGTTAGGAAAAAAACAAAAAACAAAAAACTTACTTCTGGTGCTCTTTAGATCGCTCAATAAATTCAGTTGCAATATCACGGCCTTCGTAAGATGCCAGGACTGCTCTAATGTCAGCTGGTCTATGGCGTGCTACATCTGTCATTAATCCAGATATGATTTAAAGTTCATAATGTCCTCCAACCAATAGACTCAGCAGAAAAACATAACAAATGAATGCGCACAGATTGGCAAATCAAGAGGCAAGCTGGGAGACAACCCATATAGCTCAAAAACCTTACACTTGGGACACAGCATAATGCTTAGTTCTAATAGTAGATGTAGTAGTTCTTTGAAATCAAATTATCAAATGCATTACTTTAAGAACATAACTTTTAATCAAACTCTAAGCCAAACCCCAGACAAGAAAAAATTGTCTCCCCCGCTCCATATTTTTACATTGACCTTCAGGCCATTGACCCTGCTAACCCTAAAATATGCTTATCTAAACAGCTACACTCCAGGAAGGGAAGAAGTAACAAATGCAGACATGTGTTTTCATGTGCCAGAACACACAAATCAAAGCCCAAGACAGTTACCGTGTTCCATTGCCGGTGTAAGATATTTAAAAGAAGACTACAAGAGGGAGACACTTGAATTGTTCAATTGAGGCTAACTGCATAACAAAGTTATAGAACTTAAAGAGGTTCCTATCACTGTAGGGTAGGGCTCACTGACCACTCACCATAAATTGACCAAGGTCAAAGGGCAAAGTAAGCATCTTATATTTTTACAAATTCACACGCATGCACAGGTAGAGAGAGAGAGAGAGAGAGAGAGAGAGAGAGAGAGAGTTACATTCAAGAAATGGGATAAGATCCAAAAGAGCTGTATCATCTGCTTCAAGTTTCCAAGGTTTGATTGGAACACAGTTCTCAGGCTGAAGGCTGGACTCCAATGCATGCCCACTAACATAGAGAATCTTTGCAGGATCTCTGTTAAGCTTTGATAGGTCCTGTCGAAAGGGATTGTATTAACAACAAAGCGTATATGTAAAATTACTCCAGTTCATATATGCATCGGTGCATGCAGCGGCAATCATGCTTTCGACATAATCAATAAATACTTTAAAATAAAAAAAACAAATCAACACCATAGTTTACATCACGAATGGCAATGCAGCATAAAAAATAAACAATTAAGTGTCAATATGGTGAGATCACGGGAAGAGGTGAAACTTATTTACCCGGTAATGCTTTCCATCCTGATATCTAGTTGCAGAGCTGGATAGTCTATACCGTATGCATCCCTTTGTATCCAGCCTCTCGATAATGGGATCAACATACTACAGAACGCCAAAACATAGAAAAGTTAACGATCTCTTGCACAAAGGAAAAGTAACATTTGAATCTGAATGTAAGAAAAGTTACCATAGGTGGTTGATCTGAATAGACAACAATTTCATAAAATTGGGCAAGATGTTCTAAGAAGGCATCAACTCCAGGTCTCTTAAACGTCCTCCAGCCTCTTTCACGCTTTGCATGGAAAGAGAATACCAGTCAACATTCAACTTCAAAATGTACAGATGATACCAATAACCAAAAGAGTAGTAGTAATAAGTCTTTTAATAAACTATTTATTAAACAATGATCAGAACTGTGAACTAAACCCCTTTATAAAGAAGCCACAGCAAAAGCACAAGACTAGCATGAGATGAATATCAAAACCAAGCCACTAATCTAAAATAAAATGAATGGCACGATATCTATATAATACTGCAGAAAAGAACAAAGATGACAATTACTCCAGAAAGTTACCTTCCAATCCGAGTATACTAATGTCTCCTTAAGGTCCAGAACAAGTGTAAATACATGCTGCTCCAGAGGATGCAAATCAGGAAGAAGCTTCTCTGAGGATGGTTCCGTGAATCCCTACACCGAGGAATACCATAGGTAAAGAACTGCTTTATTGACTTCTCTTCCTTTTAGTTTTTCTTAATTATCAGGAATAAGTAGAAGATTGATAACACAAAACCAACTTAGAAAATGAAAATGATACAGACCCGAACATGTTCTTCAATTGCCCTTCTGAGATCCAAGTAAAGTTCAATGCTTTTTGCAGGAACTGAAATTGGGGGAAAAGAATAGGTTATTCAAATAAAACAAAGGAAAAGAGTGTAAACAATTAAAGCAACTATACATACATATAAAGGACTTCTAAAAAAGGCAGAAAATTAGATACATAATTATTTTGAAAAGATGCCTAGAGTAAGAGGAAGTAACTCTGATCTCTCCCCAGTTCCCCCACAAATAAACAAACAAAAAAGAAGCGAGAAGGAAAACAGAATTGAAGAAAATTTGATGCATAAGAAGACCCCCATGGTCTTCAAGACTAAATCCCAGCCTAAATTTCATGACAAAGAAAGGCACAACTAACTAAACCACTACCACAAGACACTATATGCTCAATTGGAGAGAAGTGAAGTAATAACACTAAAGATTGAAAGGGGGTTTTAAAAAAAAAAAAAAAAAAAAACCCCAATTACCTCATTGGCCCCACTCACATATCCAAAGGAAATAAGGAATAGAATGAACAAAAACTAATAAAAGGAAAAGGAAAGTAGGAAAGTGGCTCACCAGTCATAATTGCCGAATGGAACATAGCCTGAAGTTTCTGCACAAGCAAACAAATAAATAAATTAAGAAAGAAGACAGAATGTGATGACCTTGATGAAAACCATCACAATATAGTTTTGGAGAACAAATTCTCCATGAATAATAAAAAATACTTCTAAAGATGTTGTACGCAAATACAAGAATGATAGAATCAAATCTACCAAAGACTACATTGTGCTTTCAAAATTTGCCGCCACTCAAACATACAAAACAAAGGCAGAAGCTAGATCCCTTATTTGTTTCCATTTGCTACGCTATGCCACATTCAATGTTTCACTTATGAAAATGCACTTTTCTTTTCTTAATAACTATCCATTCAAATGATTATCTAATTATAATTTATTCTTCACGTCGATTCAAACATATAGTCAACATTAATTTACAACTCAACTCAATTCAAGTAAATCTTTCCATGCTAAACAGGTTGGCTACATGACACTGTTTCTCCACTCCATTGGATCAAGACCTAGGTCGACTCTTAAGTGACAGTAAAATCTTTCTTTAACTAATTCCATCCAGGTTTTTTTAAGGTCTTCTGCTACATCTATCATTACTATAGATAACAGGTCAACTCTTACCCAACCAAAGCATCTAAAGCTGTTCATTGCACGGTTCAAATCACCTCGATTGGACATTAATAGAATACAAATCATAATATACAAACCAAAATCCATGAGACCAACAAATCAGGATGATGAAGAAAGTAATATTTTAATTTTAAGTCTACTGTTCCTTGTGTTACAGGTGTTGCAGCACTTTTCTTTTACATCCAATTAATTACCTATATCATATTTATTTGTTGTGCCCAATCTACTAAATGAATATTTCACCCATGCTCAAGAGTTTTTTGAATATGGTTTACAGCTGGTTACTCATACCAACATACAAAAATATGTTTCTTCTTCTATGCACATCTCAAACATAACGGCCAAATCAATGAACAGAGAATAACAAAGGCCAAATCAATTAACAGAGAACAATAGAAATGCAATCTTTCTGCAACCCAAGATTTTCACTTTCTGAAGAAATCAATGGCAAATAGAATGCCTCCATCTCTCTTTGCACATGCACCTTGCCACCGAAAAATGAACATTAAAAAATGAAAAGAGAAAACAAACTATTGCCACACAGCTTCGTACGTGTGTAGACACAAATACAAATGACTTTTAGATATTAACTAGAGAGCTCTACTGCAACAGTGTCTCACAATACCGTCGTTATGGAAAAACTGCATCACTTAATTTTTGCATACATAATGTAACTAGAATCATACACATACATAAATAAATTTAAGAAAATAACATAAAAAATTAAGATAAAAAAGGGAACGCTCATTTATGGTATGCATGTAACGTAAACTTGCCTCTGGAGTAGAGATGTCATCCCCTACATTGAACTCTGCAGACTTCCGAAAAGCTTTTGTCTTTTCATCCACTTCTTCCAAGGTATATGCTGTGAGCAATGTAATTGGTTGATACATATTAATATTAATGGACATCATTACAATTTACATTCAAGCCAAGTTACTATTTTACTGTTCCTCTATTATGATTACTGTCATGCTCTCAACTTCTAAATTAATTCTTATTTGTTGCCCCCTTTTAGCTTCCTTGATTTTGATTGATATTGTTGCCACTGTATAAGCAGTTTGAAGTGTACATGCAAGCATGCGATTCAAGTGGTCATCATGAAGACAGTTAATATCTTAAGTGTGTAATTTATTAATAATATCATTTTGCCTCTTGTGTGTGTGTGTATATATATATATATATATATAAAGGAAAGAAGAATAATACAAGAATTCAGTCAGCACCACAGGGCCCCAAAAATGCCAAAAAGCTTCCAACAAGAGCCTAATGAAAAAGAAACCAAACCCATACCATGCATTGAACATTCACTCAAAACCCTAAGCCACAGAAATAATGGTATCCTTTTGCCCCATGGAGAAAGCAAAAACCAAAGTGCAGGCAAACAACTTTATGTTGCACAGCTGCCCACACACTTAAAAATTTAGATCTGTTATTGAAGATCCCATAGTTTCTTTCCAACCAAACCGACCATAACTTGCACAGGAAGCCATAATGCCTCTCTTTTTCCTCTCAAGAGAGATTTGGGACATGAGATAGTGAGTTCCTCATTAACGTTATTAGCAAACAGATAGCACCTGCCCAAGAAAAACAACCTACTCCAAATTCCTCTTGAGAAGCTGCAAGTAAACAACCTGCACTCTCTCCTCCTGCAAACAGAACGGGCAACATACTATGAAATGCCCATTATATGCATTTGCCTCTGTAAAATTCAGAAGCATTAATGCATTTATGAGAAAGTAACCATCCAAAGACCTTGATTAATCTTATATGGAGCCTTGACTTGCCAAATGGTTTGGGAAAGTGGGACCGGCTGAAAGCAAGGTGAGCCACAGTGATGTTCAGAGACTTGGTGGTATTGGGTAACTATCAAAGGTAACATAATGTGTACTGTCAAAGCTAACTGGATCCATTCAACCAACATACTTTAAATTTCATAATACTCTATACTTTCAGACCCTAGGAAAGTGAAGTTCCATGATGGTGAGGATACAGGAGGGGGGGCTAGATGAAGAAATGGCTAACTGGTTTACCTTTTTGCTAGAGATAGGCAGTAAAGATGCAGGTAGGATTATGCTAATTGAGAATTGCTCAGCCAAGTGTCTTTTAAAAATTTGAACAAGTGACTATTCACTAATTGCCCACTACAATCCAAAAACTATGAAACCAATGAAAACATGAACTTCCATGGACAACAATATGTCATCCCTCGCCAACAGAACCTGTCCACACCAACAACATCGTACACCTACCATACCTACTATAGATCACCTAGGCCCACAGAGACCTTGTTTCCTTGAAAAACCTCCACAACCATTTTCAACAAAATTGCTTTGTTCCTTCGGTGAATGTTCATGATCCCAAGGTCTCCTTTCTCAAGCAACTTTTGCACGTTCACCCATTTGACAAAAATATCAAACTTCCGCCCAGCTTTCCCATTCCACAAAAAAGTTCAAAATCTTCTTTCAATTTCCCTTGCCAACTACTCTAGAAGTATGAACATAGACGGATGATAGGAAGTCAATGTCACCAAAATTGCCTATATAAGCATCACCCTACCACCTTTTGAAAGAAAGGCTCTCTTCCACCAGTCTAGTCACTTAGTAATCTTTGTAAGAGACAAAGCGGAACCTAGTGGTCCCAAAATTGTGATGTATAGGCTTTGCTCCCAAGAGGTAGATGCCCAAGTATGTCATTGGCCAAACACCAACTAAGCACCCCCACATTATTGGCCAAGCTTAGAACCTTATCATGCTCCATGTTAATCCCTGCCAATTGACATTTTGTTACATTCGTGCCAACTAATTTTTTGTTACATCTGTCTATAGCGTTAAAACACATTAGAACAATGAAGCACATCCATTGCATTAAGGTTGGTATCTTCTTCTCCTTTGAAGAGAACTACTATATAATATGCAAATTGGATATAGAGATCTCCACTAGATCTCTCCCAACAAGAAAGTCTTCTATCAATGATCTTTGCCTTACCTTCGTGAAAAAGCTCCCTCAACAATCTGCCACCAAGGTGAACAAAAAAGGTGATAAGGAATCGCTTATTGTGGTCCTCTATTAGCATTGACCCTGCTTCTTGGTTTGTCATTGATCACCATAGAGTATTTAATTGAGCTAACACAATCCAACATCCATTTAATCCATCAATCTCCAAACCCTTTCTTCCTCAAGGCAAATTGCAAGAAACGCCACTCCACCTAACCATAAGCCTTGTAATACTCACTTTGAAGACAACTCTCTACTTCTAGTGAACCTTACATTCTTCCACTACCTCATTGACAATTAGGACCACAACAGGAATTTATCTTACCTAACAAAAGTTTACTGAAGTTTAGAGCCCAAGATCTTGGCATTGATCTTCTAAAGGACTCATAACTAAGGTGATAGGTCAAAAATCCCTCACCTTCATAGCCACCTCCTTCTTAGGGATCAAGCAGATATATGTTTCATTTGTTTGAATATTAACAAAACCAATTCTATGAAATTCCTTAAGGACCAACATCACATTTGACCTTTGCCACCCCTCAATAGTGTAGAAAAAATGCCATAGAAAAAAAAAATCCGGTCTTGTGCTTTGTTTCATCATAGCTAAAAATAGCATCCCTCACCTTAACTTCCTCAAAGGGCCTTTTTGACATGGCACTATCATCTACACTAATTGCCTCCCAATCAAGGCCTTCAATCCCCCACCCACACTCCTCTTAGGAAGAGAGCATCTTCTTGAAATATCACAAGCTTTCCTCTACAATTCCTACCCCAAACTCAGTGTAGAACCATCTTTCACAATGAGGTTAGCTAAACAGAAACTCAACATGAGTTTAAATTTTAACTATTGAACAACAATTTGAACTAAGTTAACTTTGTTCTACAAATTATCCAAACATAGCTTCAAGCAGTCCAAGCGTCCAAAAACTCAAACATGACAAATCCAAAAATCATCCCCTTCATTTTGGCAAAGGTTCACATCAATTAATTTTTTTGTCTTTTCTTTTCATTTTTTTTTTTATTATTATTCACTTGTGATTGAGACATGAGAGATAGCCTTCTTCCAGCTTTGCGTTGAGACTAACACATAAATTCGACCTCAATTGGCCCATGAAGGGGTAAATGTCTCCTAGTGGAGAACTTTTCATACATAAGGAGTGTTTGAATCTACAATCTTCCTTAAGGAGAACAACAATCAAACCATTTGAATCAATATGATGTTGGTTGCATCAATTAATTTACCTTAGAGCCTCGCTTCAATTTCTTTGATCAAAAACCACAACCATTTCAAGTTGTATTTTCCCAAGTTTGACCACAAAGACTCTATTGGATGGATTTACAAAGAGAAGCAATATATTTTATTTCAAGAACATTATTTTGGACCAACAAGTGCAACTAACCTCTTTTCACTTGAAATGCGGCATTGCCTTAGTTAATAAAATTTAAAGGATGTCACATGGACAGAGTTTACCGTTACACTACTCCTTTGCTTTGAACCAACAAACTATGAAGAAAATTTGAAAGCATTAGCATCGCTCCAACAAACTTCGACAATTGTAGTCTATCAAGAAGATTTAGAGAAGCTTTCCTATTGAGTTGATGGTTTTGTTGAAAGTATCTTTAGTGAGTGTGTCATTAGCAATCTAAAGGATGATATTTGCTGTGATGCTAAAGTCAAACAACCCAAGACAGTGGCAGATACAATTGGTCTCACACGATTAATCAAAGAGTGAATTCTCCTGCAAAATGCACTTTATTAGTTATTTGACACCCAACCTACAACAAGCCAGTCCAACCCTACGACAAATTCAAATAGTGGGCTTTTGGTACCTGATACTCTAAGGGGGGGGAGGAACAATACATACGTGCAAGCATGCTAGTTGTTATCAAGGGAGAAGTGGTTATCATGGAAGACCAAGTCAATAACTTAGGTGTATAGTTCCCATGTTCCCATTATTTAAGCACTTCTCTTATTTAATGCAACATATTAAGCCTGTTAGGCTTATTTGTAGCCGTAGAAGTTTAAGAAATATAATGGGATTAAGCTACAAATAACCTCTTCCTCTTTCTTTTTTCTAAGCTTATTTTCTTATCTTCTGATACTTATCATGATACAAGCACAATATGTTCCTTACGAGCTCATATAGCACATGACTGAGATAACTTATAGCGCATAGTTGAGTTAACTCGGCCAACTTTCTCTGAAACTATCACCAATCGATTACACACCCCACCTAGGAAACCGCAAGCAAACTCGAGTCCCTAATTCTGTCAATAAGAATGCAAGAATCAAAAATTAATTTGAAGAGTGTAATTATAACTAACAGAATACAATTACAGCATTAAAATTCCCTAATGTGGATTCACCATCATCTACCGGGACTTAGAAATAGGTTTAACAAACAAAGGCACAAAACTACACCGCCAAATGTCAATAACATTAATTTAGAAATGTCCAAAAGTTCCTCGAGGCACACCTAATATCTGCCAATGAAATTCTACGTGTGATGCTTTTTAAGTCAAGGAAAAAAGGAAAAAAAGAAAAAAGAACACTCTATTTTACTGAAAGCATGCTTATCGCGAGCTAGAAAGCATATGTACAATAACCCGCAAATTTTCTCGTTACAAAGGATTGTCAAAGGAGAAGCGTGAAAGCCCCAAACACAGATCTCAGGAAAAAACATCTCCAAGAAAGTTAAGAACGATGGAAAACACGCACCGTAAGTGGCGTAACCAGCAGTGGCCGCAGCTCCAGTAAGAGCGCCGAAAATCCCGAACTTGAGAAAACTCCACAGGCTCTTGTTATTCGAAGCGTTAGAAGGAGAAGGAGAATCAGGCGGTGGCTGATCGTTCAGAAGCGTAGTTGCAGAAGAAATGATCGGTTCCTTTGGAGGATTAGCAGAGATGCTCGGAGAACAAAACGATCTCCTGTTCCTAGCGATATCGCATATCAAACGACGAATGCGAAAAATCCTGCTCATTTTGCTGCCCCACACAGTTTCTTCTTCTACTTCTCCTTCTTCCCAGATGCCTGCGAGAATCGTAGGGTTCGAAGGTTTATGCTTCTGAGGCTTCCAGAGACCGACCGCCCTGGCCGAGTGTTCCAGTTCTTTCTCTTTTAATTACTTATTATTCTTACTTTTTCGCTTTGATTTTTTTTTTTTTTTTGGCATTATTACAAAAAATTTAATTACCACTTTAGATATACAAAATTTGCTTAAGAATTTTTTTTAAATAATTATTCATACTTATATGAAATGACTCGATTAAAAAAAAAAGTTAAATGATCACCATCAAATAAGATTTTTTTTATTTTGCAAAAATAAAACATTAAAATTATCTTTTTTAACATAAAAAAGGATTAAAAAGTAACATTTTTTTACTATAAAAAAAGTAGGATTAAAAATAAAATTCATGTTTTATTTAATCAATCTGACCTTATCTTTTATCCCCCCCCCAAAAAAAATAAAAAATAAAAAAAGGTATTTTGGAGGGAAAAAAATAGATGGAGTAAATTAAAATAATAAATTTAGCATTACAAAATAACAAGTAAGTTTTTTATTTAAAAATTTGAAAGAAGGTCGGCATTTTAGCACCAAATATATCAAAAATAAAAATAGTAACAGCTTTAGTATTAAATAACTTATTTTGGGGTTTTTGTCGAGCATAAAATGAAATAAAAAGATCAAGGAGTATTAGTGGGATGTTGGAAAGAATGAAGTTATGAGTTCAACTCTGAATCTTTTCCTTGAGTATTTTCAAAGACTCATCTTATGCGTTTTCATGGTCTTGATTTTATAAATAGATAGAAGTCTTCGTAGATTACTCAGACGGTAAGGGAATGATATCATAGTCTCAAAAAAATGAATATAAAGAAAGAGAAAATAACAAATTTGGCACCAAAAAATAAATTTATTAAATTGTAATATTTAACTTAAAATAAATATTATATTAAAATATAAAACCTTCCATAAAAATTAATTTTTTAAAAAAATGAATGTGTAATTAAAAAAAAACCTATATTTATTTATCTATATCTTCAATTTTAAAATTTAAATTTCTAGATATTTAAAATTAAAAATGCATTAATTTTATACTTTTTTTAGTGAACACATACAT